>LNAC01000027.1:10116563-10203800 GCA_002007465.1 Ailurus styani | reverse complement strand
GGGCCGCGGGCGGGGGAGGGGAGGCGGGAAAGGCGAAGAACGCGAGCGAACATTCGCACCTGGTTCAATGCGGCCCCTTGTTCCCCGGGCGCGGTGGGGGGATGGGACGGGAGCGCCTTCTTACCTACATACGGAACCCCGGAAACGTGCTGGGGCTCAGGTATGAGAGAAACAGGTACACAGCCCAGGGGCTTAAGCCTCGGCCCCAGAAGGAATGCGCCTCCCCCACCCGCGGCCTTTCCCAGTTCTAGCCCTAATTAAGTGCACACAATGGAAGCGGACCCTCAAGTCCCCAACCTGGAGCCACACCAGGACTGTTACTGCATTTGGAAGTAGAAAGTCGGAAGATCCAAAATAAGGGAATACGATAACCTACTTTGTCTACGATGTTGGATATTTTCATTTTAATATTTTTTGTTTTGTTTTGTTTTTTCGTTTTTAAGGGGGAAAAGGCGCATTTTTTTTTCTCGGCCATACTTAGGCATATTAGTGTTACTGTCAAATCTCTGAGCCCGTAAACATTGTGCAGAACCTCCATGCAAGGATATTCTGATGGGTTCGTTTGCCTAGTTCTGAGCTGGGGCCTGGGGAGTGGGATGGGGGGCGGGGGGGGGGTGCTATGTGGACAAGGTGGTCAGTTGGGGGTACCGGGTTAAGAGAGCCTACGGGGGAGCGCGAGTCCGAGCTGGGGAGTTCAATGGTGTTCGGTTCCCCAGGAAGCTGTGCTTACGGGCAGCCCACAGCGGGTGATTTTCCAGCGCGGACTTGGAGGGGGGAGGACCGGGGGCGCTAGAAGGATCCAGGCCAGCAGCTCCCAGGCAGGAGACCTTGGCCGCTGGAACCTCAGGCGCGGTTCTGTGGCCTGGAAAACCGGGTTGGGGCGGCTAGGTGCTCGGGGGGAGTGCGTCGCGCCGCCAGACGCCCCCAGCCTCCTGCTCCGCGGCAAAGGACACCTGGGGTCACGGTGCCCCCTCCTGGGTCCCAGCGCGCCGGCCTCCTCGGGGACGCGAAGTCGCAGATGCCAGCAGAGCCCCTGTGTCCCTTCCCCCACTCTTTCGGGCCAGGGGCTCGCGGCGGGCCCCTGGAAAGGGGCGAGGCGGGATTAGGGAAGCGGGCGGATCCCTCGGGGCGCGCGGGGAGCCGAACCGCCGACCTGCCTCCCGCCGCCGCACCCCGGAGCCAGGCGATCCTGCTATAGATAGTAACAGGGAAGCGGCTGTTTACAGCAACACTGCGCCGCCAGGGCTGTCTCCAGGCGACGCCGCGCGGCCAGGCGCGCCGTCCGCCCGGCCAGGCCGCCCTCCCTCCTCGCTCCCCCGGGGCCTCGGCCTCCCCGGCCCGGCCGCGGCCACTCCCGCCGCCTGACATCATCCTCCGGGTCCGGGGGCTGCGTGCGGCCCGCGCGCGGCTGTGCGCTAACCTCCATTCTTAGAGATGAGAACCCGGCGGGAGCTGGGAGGGCAGGGAGGCGGGGATTCGTGGAACTGGGCCACTTGCTATTTTTGCATTCCCTGTCACAGGCAGAGGTGAAAACAGAATTTCATCATTGTATGTCACTAGTTTATGTTGGTGGGAATTCAGGCGCTTCCCACCCCCCCACTTAAAAAAGGAGAGAGAGAAGGAAAAACACATAATACATAAACACAGACTTCTCGGAGATGCCCTGAATCGTAAAGCAATTTTTCGGCCTTCAATTCTCCTAATTGTCTCATCTGTCAGGCTACTTCACTGTCCTTGATTATTTAAAAAAAAAAAAAAAAGTTATGAGAGCTGAGCGCAAATCCATCTCTCTTCTTATTAGCTCCGAAGAAGTAGGTCAAGCTTTGAATTCCTGGGTCTGGCCTTGCCTTCCATTCATAACTGGATCGCAGGCCACTTAAGAGAAAACCTATAATGATTTCATTGACTTCCCCTTCAGAGTTTGAATCGGCTCAGCCCAACACCTAAAGGCTGTGTCAAGATTTTATATCCAGGATTTATTCCATATATCACTTTATCCTGTCTTTGCCAATAAAAGGAAGGGGGTCTTTGGATGAACCCGTCTCCTCTCAAATAGCTTAACTCTTCCCTTTCTGGCACCATTATGACCTGAGCATTGGAGACTTAATAAACTCATCCTCTGAAAAGGACAGAACCATGAATGCATTAATTCTTTTATTTATTTATCAAAGAACTATTGAGAGCCTCCCGTGGCCATGCACTCCTGTGAGTGTTGGGGGCTGGCACTTACCGTAATGAACAGAGTGGACTGGTTCCTACCTTCCGAGAGATTCCGGGCTTGGGGAGAAGACTGACAGATCAGTAGAGAATTGCAGAGCATCAGTAAGTGCGTGGACAGAGGTAGGAACAGGGTGAGATGGAACACAGGGGAGGGTTTGGAGAGCAGTCTCAGAGGAAGTGATTGCAATACAGAGATGGGACCTGGATCCACTGTCCTCTGGGAAATGACACGATCAAGACTGAAATGCCAGAGCATCCGAATCCGTGATCATTCTAATGTACTCTCACCTCTCAGTCCATTTCAGGGCTGCAAAACCACACTTTCATATGGAGCTCACATGGCATGGCCTTAAAATAGAGGGAAATCAGAACCAACACGTGAAATTATCTTTCCCATTTGCCAAGGTCAGGGTGACTTGGAGACAGATGTGTGTGCCTCTGGTGAGCAAGCATAGTGCTGCCTTCCAGCAGGGCAGGGATTCTGTGTTCTGGACAAGTCTGAGCATATAAAACCAAAACTTACGCAGTTTGTGATTATCTGTGTGCTGAGTTCCTCCTATTTGGGGATCCAAAAGTGAAAAGGAGGGTGGAATCCCGTATCTGATTTTAACCCAAACTGAAAACAAATCTATCTCTCCTCAACAGTTGTTCCTTATCAGATGGAGACTTTTCCTATTTTGCACTTTTCTGGCATTTGAATTAAAAGACCTGACCCACATCAAGCGTTTGTTCAGTAACTCTGGAAGTCAGTGCGCATTGTTTAGCCTGGTGTTATTGCAACATTAAGTGAAAGGCTGCTGTCTGTGGCGCCTACGTAAATGTTGCCGCACACAACCCGTCCCCAGCATGCAGAAGTAGTTATTTATTTGGGGAAGTGTGGTCTAGCGGTGAAGGGTTGTGGTCAGAGCACGGGACCAGAAGTCAGGAAGATGCGCATAGCAAAATCAACTCCTTCAGGGACTTGGGGAAGTCACTTCTTAGACTCATTTAACATCTTCACGCTTGTGGCCTTTGTCTTTTTCATGTACTGATATTCGCTAAGCACCTAGCACAGTGCCTGGCCCATAGTAGGTGTTCAATAAATATCTCTCGAATGGACAAGTGAATGAAAGGAAGGAATGAATACCCTCATCCAAGCAAGGCGAACATTGTCCTTTATGGGTCCTTAGCAAACAATGGTTGGGGTTCTTTAAATCTTTGGAAAAGCTGAGCAGGCTGAGTCTTTTATTCTTGGGTATGAATAGGCAAAAATTGGGTAAGAGAAAATAACAAGATGTGAGGGCTATTTTCAGCTGGTGCAGGCTCTGTGTCTAAAGAACACCCCAGCGGTTCATGATGAAAGATCAAACTTGCCCTTGTTATCGAGCCCCATGATAAAGACAGCCAGTGCCCATAAATAAATGCCACATTGTCTGCAATGACAATGACCATGTTACCGCCACCCTCTAATTTATTCATTCTAAATGTCTGGACCCAAGGAGGAGAGGCATTCCACCATTCCTGCAGGATTCACACACACATGACACCCAAAGGAGGGCTTTAGAGGTCAAGGTTACTCACCCTATGGCTCAGACAGTGAGCAAAAACAGTGCTCCTATTTTAAAACAGTGGAGGCACAGGATTACCACCACCATCAACACACACACACACACACACACACACACACACACACACACACAGCACTGCCACCACTAATTAGTACTAGGGATTTAGCCTCTTTGGGAAAAAACTTCCTTCTGAACAACTCTTGGCTCTTTGACAGGAGATGATGATTCAATGGGATCCCCGTCCTTCTGCTAATGTGAGCATTTACACAAAGCTCTGTGTGGCCCCTGGGATATACTCCATCTGGAGCTGAGGAAATTGGGGAATAGTTATGGTGCCGAAGAAGGACACCTTTTTCAGCCCAAGCTTGCAGCATTTGTCACAATAGCCAGCATCATTGCACCCTCATTGTCAGTCATACTGAAACTTCCTGCATGGGCAGACAAGCAAGTTCTCTCCAGGCTCTCAGTTCCTTGGACGTCCTGAGCTGAACTTCTGCCGCTCTGATGGCACTCAGATGCTGGAATTCCAGAAGAACCCCATCTACGTCACTACCATCACTAAACCTATAGGACCTTTAGGACAATAACACACCCTGATCAAAACCTGCAACTGTGGGATCCCATCCAATGGGAAAAATCTCCAAGTCAGCATGGGGAGGGCCCGGGTTGGCCAGAATGGCCTGGCACATGACGTACTCCAAGGTGTTAAGACATCTCAAGCATAGTTTACGCCACTTTATCCACCACCTTGCTCAACAAGATCCTTAAAAGAGACAGTAATAAATTGTGATGCAAAAAAAAAAAAAAAAAAATCCCCCATCTAAACCAGGAAAATCCTGACTAGTATGCAGGAATTCAGAGTTATGCTGCCTTCTGATCTACAGATTAGAGTCTCATTCTCAGATGTGAACATTTTTGGTCTTGGTTTAGTATTTGATTGTGTCCTACAAGAAAAATTCCAGGTGCAATTCCCAGCTGAGGTCTGATTTTCCCCACTGATATTTTACCTGGTATGTCAGTGAGTTAGAAATCACTGGTAAAAATCCCAAAAATGACTCTACTGCAGAATTCCACCTTCAGACTCTGGCCCACCCAAGACTGCGAAGTAATCAGTTTAGACAGGGACAGATCGCATGCTGGACATCTATTCTCCCCCTTAGTGGGGATCTGAATTAAATCGTAACACTAAGCCCTAAATCATAAATCTCTCCAACTGGCCACATGTTTAGTGGCCAAGTTACAGAATTACACTTAGAAAAAAAATCTACACTCTTTACTGAAGACTACCAAGTATATGACCCAGCCCCTGTCTAGCTCTCCAACCTCCTCTTGACCCACTTTCCCTCATTTACTCCACTCCAGCCACACTGGCCTTCTTTCTGTTCCTCAGATAGTCCAAGCTGGGTCTGTAGCTGGGACTTTCTACCCGTTGTTCCCTATTCCCCCCTCAGATCTTGACATGTTGATGCTTCCTTAATGTCTGCTCAAATATCAATTCTCCAGGAAACCCCTCCTTTCCCCCATCCAATGTGGCATCCCTCAGTCACTTTCTGTCACATTTCCTGGTTTTATTTTCTACTAGGACTTATCACCATGTTACCCTATTTGTTCGTTTATATACTCTTTCATTGCTTTCCTCTTCTGGGCCATAATCGCCACAAAAGCAGGAACCTTACCTGTCTTTTTCAGTAGGAAACTATCCTCGGTGACTACCTTCTTGACAGTAGAAGGCACTCAATAAATGTTTGTGGAAAGAATGGACATTGGGCGCCTGGGTGGCTCAGTGGGTTAAAGCCTCTGCTTTCGGCTCAGGTCATGATCTCAGCGTCCTGGGATCGAGGCCACATCGGGCTCTCTGCTCAGCAGGGAGCCTGCTTCCTCCTCTCCTTGTCTCTCTGCCTGCCTCTCTGCCTACTTGTAATCTCTCTCTCTGTGTCAAATAAATAAAATCTTAAAAAAAAAAAAAAGAATGGACATTAAACAGAAACTCATCTTCTATTGGCCATGTGGCTGAAAGGCAGTATGGATTCTCTTTTTGGATAAAGGGGCTTGATAGGTGACTTTTTACCTGCACCCTCCACAAGTGAGCAGAACCGAAATCCTGATCAGCACCTTCCTTATCGGGCATAATAATTTAGATGCTTATAAAACCCATAGGCACACCCATCCTGGGAACTTACAGACCCATCGAATTTGCTGCCTAAATGCTTATACTACCTGTCCTATAAGAGGGTACGGGTGCTATAGTTTTAAATCCACAATCGCCCCATCTAGAACAGTGATCAGCACAACGAGAAATTCTGTCTGGGGAAGGTTATCCCCCAATTCTTTCTTTTTCACAAACTCAAGTTACTACTACAAGCAACTTTTTAGAAAATATTTGGGCATTAAAAAAAAAGAAAAGATGGGCGCCTGGGTGGCTCAGTGGGTTAAAGCCGCTGCCTTCGGCTCAGGTCATGATCCCAGGGTCCTGGGATCAAGGCCCACATCAGGCTCTCTGCTCAGCAGGAAGCCTGCTTCCTCCTCTCTCCTCTCTCTCTGCCTGCCTCTCTGCCTACTTGTAATCTCTCTCTCTGTGTCAAATGAATAAATAAAATCTTTAAAAAAAAAAAAGAAAAGAAAAGAAAATATTTGGACATAAAGGTGAAAATCCTAACTTGTTGTTGTTGTTGTTTAAACAGTGTTGTTTAAAAGCACTGGGGGGGGGGGGCCTGGGTGGCTCAGTGGGTTAAAGCCTCTGCCTTCGGCTTGGGTCATGGTCTCAGGGTCCTGGGATGGAGCCCCGAGTCGGGCTCCCTGCTTGGCGGGGAGCCTGCTTCCTCCTCTCTCTCTGCCTGCCTCTCTGCCTACTTGTGATCTCTCTCTCTGATAAATAAATAAAATCTTTAAAAATAAATAAATAAAATTTAAAAAAATAAATAAAAGCATGGGAATCAGGCCATAATAAAATTTTTATGGCCCCAATACTAAAATGATTATGGTACCCTCCCAAGTGGTTCAAAATAAAAACAATATTAAACTGCAAAATAAAATTTTATTTAAAAAATAAAATTTACCAGTATGCTGGAATAAGGCCTGTATGTGAATTCACGAGGGAGGAAAAAAATCGCTGGTTCCCCCAGGAACGGTGCCTGGCACAGGAACAAGCCCTCAATAAACAGAATGACGGTTTTCCCAGTTTTTCCTTGAATGCCCCTTACCCCCATCCCTGCCCCAGTCCTGGCCTCAGCATGTGCTTACTTGGCTTCTTGGGCAATCCAGCCGTGATTGGACATGTAGCTAGGGCCAGGTCAGTATTTGTTGAGAATTAGACTTGCACTGGACAGGCCTGGAGTATTGCATACCACAGGATCACCTGAGGCCTGGATGCGGGGCGTACCTACATCAGCCCTATCTGGGCTGGAGCTGATCTTCAAGGTTACATCTGAGTGTCAGGCGCTGCTGTTGTTTTCAGGTTGCTTAGCTCGGTGGATGGGATTAGCACCCGCAGGATTCTTCATTTGGATGGATCGGCAGAATCATTCTATTCCTTCCTCCAGATTAATTAGTTGGTTTGGAATAAACTATGCGTAAACTGTGCAGAGGGTATGGGTGAAGAATCTTCACTTTCCCTGTGAATAGGACACTTCACGGTAGGTGGGACTTTGGGGGTTCCTTTGCTACTATTACTTTGTCTATCCAAGTCAAGTTTTGTGAACCAGGGCTTCATTCAGGTGGTGTCTGTCTGAGCTTGGAACTTGGAAAAGAGTGAAGCAAGGGGTTGTGAAATAGGCGGGGGAGATGGAGAAAACCTGGTGTTCTTCAAATAGCACTCCACTCATTGGCCTGCCTGCCAGATTAGCAGGCTCACCAAACACCAGCTCTAAGCCATAGTGAATATTTCGACACTCCTTATCCATTTCTGGACCATGTGGTAAAATGACCAGAGAGGTACTTAAAAAATAATAATAATAATAATGGAGAACTCCGAAGAGTTTCAAATGAAGTGATTTTAGATTGTATGTTTGGTTAAGAGCAGCCCTGTGGTGTTTATATCACACATCTGGTTTGAGATTAATTTAGTTGTGGTCTTATCAGGTATCTCTCTCCTGCTTTCTATTTTTCCATTGGTTTCAGAATCCCCTCCAGGGAAGAAAGGGGTTTCACATGCCTCAAATTATTATTATCTTGCATAAGAGCCAGAAAAAACAACTACTTGGAGGTACTAGGTAAGACCTCTACAAAGTTCATTTTTTCATAATCAGATTGCACGGGGATGATTATCCTATTCTTTATTCATCGTTCAGTACCTTTCCTGAGCATCTACTATGTGCCCATCCCTGGAATTTGTGGTACACGGACAAGCTTCCTATTAAAGTGAAGCTCACAGTCCAGTAATGTAATAGACAAGGAAACAAACAAAAATAACAGATAAAAGTGAGTGCTGGGCAGGTCATTAAAATGGAAGGATATGTTGTGAGCGTTCAGATTAGATGGAAGGAGGTGACTTTCGTCATGAGAAGTACATGACAAAGGTGCCTGGGTGGCTCAGTGGGTTAAAGCCTCTGCCTTTGGCTCAGGTCATGATCTCAGGGTCCTGGGATCAAGGCCCACATCGGGCTCTCTGCTCAGCAAGGAGCCTGTTTCCTCCTCTCTCTCTGCCTGCCTCTCTGCCTACTTGTGATCTCTCTCTCTCTCTGTCGAATAAATAAAAAATAAAATATTTAAAAAAAGAGAGAGAGAGAGAGAAGTACATGACAAGAAGGAACCAGGCATGGAAGGACAAAGAGCAGGGAGCATCCTGGGCAGAGGAAATGTTTCCCAATGTAAAGTTAAGTACCGGGAAACATAATTGTCAATTCTCCCGAATCTCAGAAACCAGCCACCCTCCGTCCTTGCAATGTGCACCTCAAACTCTAGTGTCTCAGTTGCCACTAAACCATCCCTCCCTCCCCCAGACAATAGCACCAAATTTTGGATCAGTGCTACCAAATTTGGAAACGCCCCAGCTCTTCCCAGTTTACTTTCCTCCCTAGCTGTCACTACGCTTCAGACTGGGTATGGACACATCTATTTCATTTTTGTGCAGTAACAACCCATATGGATCCTTCTTATAAATGGCTCCACTCTAAAATTGGTGGTTGGTAAGATCTCTCTCAATAGCTTAGAGGCTTCACAGAAAGCACTGGAAAATGGTGACGTCAATAGCCCAAAACCAGACTCTGAGGTCTTCCAGGACCCTTTTTCAGAGGAATTTGAAAACAGGCACATTCCATTTTGCCCTCTGTTAGAGAGCTATTGACAATAAACAGAATTCGGCTTAGAATGTGTGCTGTAAAAACAGCAGAACACTGACCCAGCCCCACGTTCTCACCCAGAATCTCAGTGAGATTCTGCTGATATTCACACAGGGTTTAAGCAAGAACATTTGGAAAGTTTATGGGGGACTAACGTCTCAAAGCGTTAGTTCCTTGAATTCTTTGGTATTTTGACTGCACTGAAGACTATTCCACAAGCCATTATCAGAATCCACCCATCTTCAGTTCCCGTAAATATTATGTCTACCCAGAACTATGTGAACTATTTCGTCGCGGGAATATGAACCAGGCTGTGAGACTTGCTAGTGGAAATGAAATAAGAGGAGCATTAAAACCTTAAGGAGAGAAAATTCAGTAGCAAAGGGAAAAGTGGACTACAGGATTATGTATGTTTTGGGGAAAGAAGATAGCTCAACCCTCAGGGATGGGTTATTCAGCCCTCGCTGGATTATTTAAATCCAGCCGCAAATGTATGCTGACACATTGCGGGGGGGGGGGGGGGGGGAGGGGGGGGGATGGGCATTAANTGAGTTCAGCTCTCAGAGGTCATTCTTGTTGTAGTTGGTACTCATTGTTCTGGGTGATGGAGAGCTGGGGAAACGGAGGCAGCAACTGTCGGTGATTTCCTGGGAAAGAGCCAAGTAGGCAGCCGCTGCTATTTGGTCTGGAGCAGAGACTGAATTCAGTCCGTGGGCAAAGATCTGATGCAGGGGCGTCTCCCATCTTTGGCAGTCCTGGCCTCTAGCGCATTTGTGAAAAGGCCCTGTAACCTGGAAAGCACGAATTACATGTGAATTACTAGTGTTAAACATAAGTTCTCTGCCCCCATCTCCCACACTTTCCTACTCAGTTAAAACTACTGTCCAGATTTCAAACTTGACATTGTCGGGTCCTCACTCAAGACTTCCCTGAGCACCCAGGCTTCTCATTTATAGCATTTACCACCGTTTCTACTAATAAATACTCAATTAGAAGGCAGTTGGGCTAATATCTAAAAGAGAAGTTCCACGTGGGTTGGGAATCTTTGTTTTGTTCACTGGTGAACCCCCAAACACCTACAGAAGGCCCAATATAAGTAGCTGTTAACTGTTGATTGAGTTTGTTTGGTGTCTCTCTCTCCACTCCAGGAAGGGATAAAACTTGCCTATTTCACTCATGATGGACTTGCTAGCCCCTAATATACCATCTGGCCAGGTACTGGCTGCTCAAAAAATTCTTCTTGAGTGAATGGAAATAGCTAATATTTATTGGTGCTTGCTCAGGGATTTTGCTGAGTGTTTCACAATTATTCCTATGTTATTTAATATTCACCCAAATTCACCAATATAGGTATATTATTATACCATTTTGGCTGAGTAGTTTCAATACATTCTTAAAAATAATGATCTTATAATTCACTAATCCACAATGATTGGGCTGTTTTCTCCCCAGTATAGTAGGTAGGTAGTGCCCTGGTGACCTGAATAAGTGAATTTATTTTCCTAGGTATCTAGCAGGGAGTGACTGATGAGAGAGAAACTCAGTCTCATGGGTCTTAACTATTCTTAAGTTGCTTAGAATTAAATTATAGCCTCAACTTCTATTTACATTGGGTTTTGGAGGAAAATATGTATATATAATACATGATACTATATATATAATGATATAATGCTGGTTGCATTGGGTTTACATACAACCACAAAACATGTAGAGTATAGAGTGTTTCCAATTCTAACCAACTGAGCTAACCTGCCAAGCAGAGTGTTTCCACTTCTGCCAGAGGAAACAGCGAACAGGAAAAAAGTATGGGCCAAACCTTACCCAAGATGCTGGTTAAACTGGTTCTGCCAATGTCTCTTGCACCTGCCTGGGACACCAGTTGGAAGGCAGACTTGTTCCCTCCTCTGGGAACCATGCCGATCTCCACCATTCGGCCCCATCTGATCTGGCTGAATCAGGCATAGGGCAGTCAACATCCCACCTCCCCAGGTAATCCTGGAAGAGTTTGGGTGGTGGGGATTGGTCCAAGCAAGGATCAGACCAACCGGAAACAAACTGACCCATTCTAGAGTGGAAGTAATTCCAAGGGAAGTACTCAAAGTATTCTATTCCCACCATTGTGTTATATTCTTACCCATCCTGGTGAGATTATATTACTCTCTTTTGCCAAAGAAACTGGTGATCCAAAGGTGCACAGTGCAGGAAGTGGCCAGTTTGATGAGGAAAATGAAACAATATTCAATTAGATCTTTACTTCTTGATTCCTCTGTCTGCTCTTGACCCCTGTCAACATCACCCCACGGGGACCAGAGGGGCTAGAACGGTCAGGAAAGGAAAACACGAAGCAGGGACTTTTCATAGAGCTATACATATTCCATTTAAAAGGGCTGTCCTTTAGTCTTGGATTAAGTCCTTTTGACTTTTGCAGGGTTCTTTATAAAATGATGGTGATGATAAATTGTCATTGTTTGGCAAAATTAAAAGCTGGCAACCTATGTCCGTGTACCAACTTTTTAAATACTTCGCTGGTCCCTAAAATCCAGCAGTGTGGGAAGCTCTGGGTTACTGTACGATAGTGTCCTCAGAGGCTTTGGAAGAGGATGGGGAGGAGAGAGTCTCCCCTCTCCATGTATGAGTAGAGCTCCGCGTCTGCTGGGTGAGTTCTGACTATCCTGGTCGCCAACTAGCATGACTGTGAGGTCAGACTTTGAGTAGAATGAACAATGTTCTCTAGACTCCCAGGATCCTGTTTTCCAGATCTACCTAAGATCCCAGTGCCCTCCTGTGCTGCCGTCTCACCTGTCAGGGAGGAACCTGTCTGATTACCTGATTTACGGTAACCTTTGGTTTACTACTCATCAGAAAACTTGCATTTTAAAGCAAAGACCTGAAGAGAGTGGTGACTGCTTATTCCAAAGGCATATTCCACAGATAATGAAATCTTAGGGACAGAAAGGGAGCATGCCTTGACATGGGACACATCAGATCACACAGGGGGCCATTCATCCAGCTTGCCTATGAATCACCCCCAAGTCCACCTTGACACTGCTCCATTTATAGGCCACCTTGTCTAGTAAACCATTTTAAAACTCGAATGCCTTCTGCTTTGTGGTTTTCAAAGCCCTTTCATGAACATTCCCTAATGTGACCCTCCTAGATGAGAGGTAAACAGAGCAGGTAGCTGTATCTTTGTTTTTACAACCAAGGAAAGCCAGACTTGAAGACTGGGGATTGAAGAGCCACATTCGGTCATGGCTGGGATGGGCAAGAGCTATGATGTACACTTTGGTCTAGGAAGGCCAGGTAGGTCACTCGCTGCTCCTCCTGGCCTGAGAGGAGGTCGTTCTGCTATGGAACTGCGGTGGGTGGAGGCTTCACTCAGTGCTGAGATGGGGAGGTGTTGGGGGAAATTGTGCCCATTAATAATAATCAAGCATTTATACACCATTTGGTATTTCCACAGTACCAACTGATAATCACTCTATCACTGTAGTCCTCTTAGGTCTAAGCAAACATGTAGGGTCAGTGAGTTCTCCAGATCCCATTTTACGGATGAGGAAATGAGCTGGGGAGATTGTCTTGTGGTTTGAGGAAATCAGCAGCAGAGCAGGACAACACTGTCCTTAGGTTGAATTTGGTCAGCTAAACGGAGTGGCTTACACAGACCCCAGGGCGGGAAGGGCCTGTGCGTGCGTGTGTGCATTCGAGCACATACTGCTGTTTTCAGTACCATCAAAACTATAATCCATTTGGTATTTCCTGGATTAAAAACCCCCTAGGCCACACACCATGACCCACAACCATGTTTGGGTCACGGTCAAAAGAACAAAAAGAAAGAACTAAGTCTGGGGGATGCAGAAGGACATGGAAGCTTTGAGGTTACAACTGATCCCCTTGGACAGAATCATAAAATTCAGTTCGTGTGCTAGTGTCAGATCTAGGCACTTAGAGACGCTGTCGTTTCCCATCGTTCTCCCCTCTTCTTCTTCCACACTGAGAAATGCCCTCAGTCACCTCTCCTAGCTTTTCGGGTCATCTTCAATGTAGATTGTAAACATTGGTTATTATTACTCTTTCTGTACAACCCAGATAGATTGGCTCTCAGAGACCAAGACATTCTGTATTCCTGGAAACGCAAAGAGAGATGATAGAATTCAAAAGCAATGTTTGATGGTCTAAAAATGATCTTATATCAGATTTTCAAATATCCCCTGGCAGGTCAGGACAGGAGGGAGACTTGCCTGGCAATGTAATGTATTTACTGGGTAAATAGTAAGCACTTGCAGTCTCTGTGACTTAATCAGAATGAAGTTCATTATGATAAAGAGCTGTACCCTTTGGTCCTATTTGCATTAAGCAGGCTCCCAATTTCATTCACATCTCTGAAGGAAATTGTAGGATATAAGCTGGACAAGGAGTGGTGGGGAGGACAGTTAGCAAGGATATTCACCAGAGCAGATAAAGGGGAAAGGAGATAGTGGGCTAAGATTAAAGCAGAGAGAACAGTTGCCCTTCTTATCAATTCCAATCTATGAAAGTAATTTTGCTTTCTTGTTTTTAACTTGAGGTTTGCATCAGTCTCTCTCTCTCTAACTCTCTCTCTCTCTGGGTTTTGAAAACATATTATCAGGTCATCTAAACCTTTTATGAAACATTTCAGACTTGTATGTGCATGAGCTGGTGAAGATTTATTATATTTGACACCATAACTAAAGATTTTAAGGCATTCTTTTAAGCACAACTTGACTGAAACCCCTGAGGCTAGATCCCTATCTCCTGCCAGATGTTACCTTGGTTTCACTGGTGGGAGCCCAGGGTAAGGTTAAAACTGTTTCTGGAGACATTATTTGTGCCTCAAAATGTTTAACTCCATCAGCATATTACTATTATATAGCAAGAAATCTGGGATTCCCAGATCAGAATTCTCCCCCATCCCATCCACCCCTGTCCTCAATTTATTTCTATTTCTTTTGGAAATGTCGTGCCCCCCCCCCCGTTTTGAATTAAAATAGGCAAAGAGAAAAGCGTAAGATTCAATGAGTCCATGAATAGAAGTACCAACACTTGTCCTTTGGGATTCTCTGGTATTTGCTCAAGGTACAAGCAATCTGGGCATCTCTGGGTAGGAATACGGATAAATGATGTCATTCAACAGAATTAGGACCAGACGGAAAAATGTAGCCAAATCCTGCAGGGGGTAGCACTGAATCCTGGCATTAGGTAGGAAAGGCCCCGACAGCTCTGGAGAGGGTAAACAAGTGTAACTGTGAAGGCAACACAGTCTCTGGGATGAGGCCGAGAAGGTAAGAGCACTTTTTGAGATGTGAAGTGGGCTAGGGTCATAGGTGTAACACCAAATACTGGGCTGTGACAGCCGCCAGGCCTGAGGGCTGTGACTTCCACAAGGGACTTGGGTCACAAAGGACCTATGTCACCCTGAGGCTGTATAATCGGTAGATGCAAGCTTCACGGTGAGCACGTTTTATCCTGGATCCCATCCTTGGCGACGGATCCAGACCTCCACCTCCAGGATCTGTTTGAGAAATAAACAAATAGGAGACAAACAACCAAAACAGCAACACAGTACAGCGGGCGCGGGCGACGAAGCTCCGCCTTTGGAAGCCTCGGGCCAATCAGAAGCCTGTTGCTGGGGCCTGGTGTTTGGCCGCCTGACGTTCCCATGGAGACGGAGGAACGTTACACACTAAACACTGGGCGACGTTGACGTCTATGCATTATATCCAGGGAGACGACCGAGTAAACGTCACCCCCTCCACCCCACTTCCCCGCCCTCCCGCCGCGCCAGGGGCGGAGGGAGCGACGCAGACGCCGCCGTCACGTGCCTCAGGCCCGGAGCGAGGCCGGGTGGGCGGGGCCTGTTGCTATGGCTGCAGCTGTGGCGGCTGTTGTTGTTTGGAGCTGCAATTAGAAAGTGCTGAGACTGCAGTGGAGCCAGAACCGATTCTGGAACAGCGGCTCCCGCCCCCGGGCCAGAGAGGGTTCCCCAGCCCCTGGAAAGCCAGGACACCCCCTAGGCTGTCCCAGCACGCCTCAGCCCCAGGTCCTGAGCCAAGATCTGTGTGCTGCCTGGGACTCCAGACTGAGGGCCAAACCTAGACCACTCCCTCCACGCTTAGTTGGCGGTAATTGTCAGGGTGACCTCCCAGACCGCCGTCTCCTCCAGACAGCAGCAACCCACAGAACAACCGCTGACCAAACTGCCTGGCCCATGATACAGGAGCAAAACCCAGCGTAGAAAGCTTTCCCACTCTTGGAGTAAACTCCAGAATCAAGGGGAATCAGAAGTTTGGATGTCTTTTAGACTTTAAAAGCTGCACGTTAGACGTTCATGCCTTTAGAGCTTTGTTGGATGGAGACTGGGGGGAGGGGTGCCTAATAACCCCATTCAGGAGTCGTTCTCCCAGAGGGAGAGAAAATGTAGAAATCCCTGAGGACTGGATACTGAAGTGGGAAGGTAGAAGAACCCAGATCAATAGGAAGTGAAGCTTTGATTTCTGTATTGCTGTATTATTGTGTCTTGAGTATACAAGGTAGCCCAGTGTGAGAAATCTCAGGGTGCCAGCCTCCTTTTTCCTCATGCAATTCCGGAAATGGCAAATCGCAAACAAAACCAGCTCTAGTAAGAGAAGTGAGGGGTTAAGATGACTGCAAAGACAAGTGCCCTGAACAGAATGTAACATTTAAATGATAAGGCACAGCTGAAAGGTCTAAGACTTTGAATTCTCTCCAGATATCACAATCTTCCAGACTAGCTGAATTTACATCATGTCTTATTTTTGAGGGAAAGCATAACTATTATTTGCTTGAATTAAAAATAAGCCATCAGAGGGGTGGCTGGCTGGCTCAGTAGGAAAAGCACGCCACTCTTGATCGCAGGGTTGTGAGTTTGAGCCACAAGTTGAGTGTAGAGATTACTAAAAAAAATAAATAAATAAAACAGTAGTATACCCAAAGAGTAACAAAAGTAAAATGAAATGCTTGAAAATGGGCGCCTGGGTGGCTCAGTGGGTTAAAGCCTCTGCTTTCGGCCCAGGTCATGATCTCAGGGTCCTGGGATCGAGGCCCGCATCGGGCTCTCTGCTTGGCAGGGAGCCTGCTTCCCCCTCTCTCTCTGCCTGCCTCTCTGCCTCCTTGTGATCTCTCTCCCTCTGTGAAATAAATAAATAAAATCTTTAAAAAAAAAAATTTAAAAAAAAAAAAAAAGAAATGCTTGAAAATAATAACAATAAGCCGTTGGGGTGAGCACATGGCGTCTGTTTACGATGGTAGAAACATAAAGAATAATTTCATTAAAATGAATGGCATCTGGGGTTGGTCTGGGATCCCTCCATTCCTCCACCAGTGCCTCCCCAACCCCATTTTCCATCTCTGACAAATCAGCACCTTGGGGTTCCTTCTCTATTACTCCTTGCTAGCCCTCCCTGGGCTCCTATTAAGAGGTTTTACCACCTGCCCACAGAGCATATCCGTTCCCTTTCAATATTCCTTTGCTCCATCCTCTGACCTACCTATTACTCACTTCCCCGACACCCTTCTCTAAACAGTTCTCCCTTAATTCCCTTCCCACTCTGTTGCCACTCCCCAGGTTTCTACCCAGTTGATCAGCACTCCCCAAATCCTTGCCCCATCCACCCGTCTCTACCATAATGTTTTTCCTGTCTAGTCCTTACTAAACAGAGGATGGCAGCCTTTTGCAAATGTAGGCCAAACACAGGAAGAAGGGCACAGTGAGTTGAACAAAGTCATCATCTGCACTTAAAAAAAAGAAAAAAAAAATCCCCAGAGAGTAGTTGAGATTCGTGCCGCATATCCAAGCATTACGCAGATTTTGCTTACTACAGGATATGGGCAAGGCAGCAACCTACTAATTCTGACATTTTCAGGGAAATAGGATAATTTCTACTTTTTTCTGACAACTGATGATCCAGCTAAATCCCTGTGGGAGTGTCAGTTGCCCTCTCCCCGCCTCCCAATACTCCACCTAGAGCATAAGGCAGATGCGAGAGAGCGAAACCTCAAGTTCAAGGAAATGGGAAGGCCTGACTTGAGGGTAGATTAGATTGAATCAGTTTGGGCATGGGAATGAAGTAGCTTGTGTTTTGGTTTAGATGGGAAAGGAAAGCATTGATATGATTTACCCCCGGGCATATAAATAACCTATCTTACCATCTAGAAGAAAAGTGGAAGAGCAGTCCTTGTTATCTTTCCTACTTCAAACTCTGGAGTGAAGTTAGAATAAGACAGTTTTGTTTACTGTGAGATTCTCTCTCTCTCTAGGTCTCTCTTCCAATCCTTCTGGCCAACCAGAGTCCCAGCAGGCCACTGACAGAGAGTGTGGGGGAAGAGAAAAACCGAAGGCAAGATTTATCTAGTCCTTCGATGTACCAGGACTGTGTAGAGTGTCCTCATAAATGTTATCTCATTTTATCCTCCCTACATCCCTGTGAAGTAGGTCTTTTGTACCCATTTTGACACCTGAAGAAACCGAGGCTCAAGCAGTGAAGTGACTTGCCCACAGAAGTAGGACAGAGCCAGGTTTCCAATCTAGGCATCGCTATCCAGAGCTTTTGCTCTTCCTACACCCCAGGATGAAGTGGAATACATGAAAAACCTCTACTTGGATCACTTCAGAAGTTCACTTTTCCACGGGGAGACTCTAGCCCTTTTTTCCAAATTTATTAAAAAGAAAAGGCAGAGGGGAGATGGCAGATCTTTCTGTGAGATCTGCTAGAACTTCATGAAAAGGTGCTGACACCACAAAGTAAGAACAGAGGGATCCATCCCTGCCTCCTGGGATTAACCTCTATTTCCTCATTGGCCCAGGAGCCAAGAGACAAAGAGAGACACGTCCCAGAGCCCCAGCAGCAGAAAAGTTGGGGCGAGTTCTGGGAGACGCTGACCTGCCCCAGGCTAGGGAGGGCACTACCTCCAGAGCTCTGCCAGATTTGTCTGAAGCTGTCACTTGGGCCTGGCCCCTCCTCCTGGCCCTCTCTCCTCCCCCACGCCTGACCCTGCGGAGGAGCACGTCCAGCACGAATTCCTCCAAAGCTCAGATGCCTGCAGGATTTTAATGTGTCTAAAGAGTTCCCTTCTTGACAAGCGGCGTTAGTCAAGTTGAGTGGGTGGGAAGGGCATTTCCCAGCGATCCAGGGCCTGAAGGACGGGGAGACCCTCCTCCCTCGGCCTTGGCAAGCAGCTCCTGCGGAGATCCCTGTGGGTGGCAGGGAGTCCGAAGGAGCCGGAGGGTTTCTTGCTGGGCAGGAATGCCCAAGGCCACACCTTCTTCGGCCCTCCTAGCAACTCATCCTGTCTGGACCCGTGAAGGGGGTGGCGGTGCCAGGGAGTGGGTTCTCCTGTGTCTGACTCCAACAACCGGTTTATTGTGATGATTCTATTTGTGTTCCCTGTGTTCTGTTTGACTTGGCAGCCTGCAAGGGAAAGGGCAACAGGTTCACTCCGGTTTGTACTGGGTGGTTCCTGCAGACACACCCAGGAGTTAAAGCCTGCGGCTTGCACCGGGGATACCTTCACCTGCGGCCCTCAGTGTGCAAAAGCAAGGTGTGGGAAGTATTTCCTTTTTATGGACCAGCCAGGTGTGGCTGGCATTTCATCTGCTCCTGTATTACTAACGTCATTCAGAATCAGGTCAAAGGGCAGGCTTGCCAGACTCCCATCTGCCCGGGATCCAGGACCAGGGGATGGTTTATTTTGTCCACTTGGGCTGCATTACCCTGAGTACCTGCTACCTCTGGGCTCTGTAACTCCTGGATCTAAAACAAGAATCCAAAACCTGATGATTGGGTTCTGCTTTGGGGAACTCATGTTCCCAAAGTTGAAATCTGGACTTTCCTAAAGCATCCAGAGTAGAGATTCTTCTCATACAAGGCGATACCATTCAAAGAGAACAGACTTCAAGGTCAAACGGACTTACTCTAGAACTCTGGATTTGCCCCCTTATTGACCTGAGCCTTTATCTAGAACTAACATCTTTACCACGTGGGAAATAACAGCTGACACTCCATATGCCAGGCACCATTCTAAGCATTTTTATGAAAATTCACTGACGCTTCAAACAACTTAAGGAGGTGAGTAGGTGAGTACTATTACTATCATCTTCTTTTACAGATGAGAAACAGAGGCACAGAGAGGTTAAGGAAATTGCCAAACGTCACCCAGCTCATAAGCAGCCGTGCCACGATTCCAAGGCAGGTAGTCTGGGTCTGGAATCCGTGTGCTTAACCACTCTGTGGTAGCGCCATTTCTAGAGGCCCAAACACTGGGTCAGGGGCCTGAGATGTCCTGGAGAGCAGACGCAGACAGAGCTCCCAGCCCCTACCCTGTCATCTCTACACTTTACTTCTGAGGCGCCCAAGTCAACTTGGAAAGGGCCTTTCTACCAAGTCTAGAAACTACCCTCGCTCCGGACTCTGCACTCAAGGGAAGACAGGCATTTCCTAGATGAAGGGGACACTCATGGTCAACCAGCTAGCTCACTAAAAGGGACTTCGGAAGCGCACTAGCGTCCATGGCATCCTCACCCACCCCGGCAGCCAGAAGGAAGCCTCGCACCACCACACTCAGGCCTGTCAGGAAAGAGCATTCTGCTAGGCAAGCCGGCGTGTGCTCTCTGTGCTCCTTCACACGCTGTGGGGGTGGGGCGTGCGGGTGGTGGTGGCAGAACCAGGCGACGGTGCCAGGCGTAACCAAGCATGTCCAGCAGGCAAGGCCACAGAGCCCTTCCCTGAAGAAAGTGGCCCTGACCTAGACGGCCAGGTGATGAAACCATTTCCTCCACCAGAGAGGCCCGAGCCCATGGCTTCAGGGCCTGGCAAGGCCACAGGCTTTGTTCACCAAGGCCACGCCCTACCGGATGTGATAATGTACAGTGTGGACTTGAGACACTTACAATTATTTCTTAAATGGCGGCAAGGTGTAGGTAATTACCACGGTCCACATTCATTGATCTCTTAGAGTGTTTTGTGTGGCTGATATGGATTCATTTATTCAATCCTTAAAACAACCCTATGAAGTATGTTCTCTCGTCTCCATTTGTCAGATGAAAAATGGAAGCACAGAGAAGTTAGCTTCCCCAAGTCTGCCCAGGCAGTAAGTGACTATCAAACCCAGGACTGGCTGACTTCCAAGCCTGTGCTCTTAACTATCTAAAGCAAAGTGGACGCCCTTCCTCTGAATCAGTGAAGATATGGGAACAGGGAGAAATCTTGAGACATTCCCATATTGGACTGGACGGTTCAAGGCCCCAGAGTCCGTTTCCTGGGGATCCTTGGGTCTATGCCCCCAGAAGTGTCATCTGATTTGGGTCCCCAGGTTCTCCCTGGCCACACTAGAGCGACATGGGCCAGAGATGACTCTAGTAATTCCCTTGGGGTAACTAGATCCCATATAAAAGTCTAAAACTGGGCTGGAACAATACTGATCCTATAAGTACAGGATAGGATGGAGGTAGAGATTAACCACAAAACTCTGCCTGCCATACTTCTGGGTATCTGTGCAGACAGGGCTCAGGTTCTGTGCTGTGACTGGGATTGAGCCTTGTCCATCTGGGTTTGGGTTCTGTTCTGTGACTAGGATGGCATCATGCAAGGCCAAAGCCAAAGCCCTCAAGGCACTTTTCAATTCCTAGCCCTTTTATAGCACCTCCTTTCCCTCCTCCCCCTCCCAATAACACACACACACACACACACACACACACACACACACACACACAGCGCTATTATTTAGTAACACCGGCCCTGGGCCAGACTCCCTGGGTTCTAATTCTAGCTCTGCTGCTTATTTGCAAAGTATTTATCTTTCAAATTATTTAAGCTTTCTATGCCTCAGTTTCTTTGTCTGTAAAATGGGGATGACAATAGTACCTTCCTTAGAATGTCGTTAAGAGGCCAATGAGATAATGTATGTGTACTGCAAATGCCTGATACCTGGTAGGCATTGTTATTGTTGAGGCGGTTTGATACTTCTTTGCATCCTTTTTTCTCTGGATATGAGATAAATTTATTGAAAATTGGCTCTAAGCTATCACTTACTGGGTTACTATTTATATTCCTCCTCCCATATCCTCTTGCTGTCAGTCCTTATGGAGTCCTTTCTGAAGAGATCCAGGAAGGGGTGCTCTTAAAATGGGGAAGAAATCCCATTAGATTAGGTCAAGGATCTTTGGGAAATTCCTTAAAGCCAATTTTCTTGCAAATTTTAATGGGTCTACTTGGGAAGGCAGCCAAAGCTATTAATTTGTAACAGCTACTGAGAAATCACTGTCGACACCTCGGTATAGATCCTCTCTGTTGGGCACAGAGGTTAGGTTGAAAGTCATGACAGCTAAAATAATTAATGAGCAACAGCAATGTAGGGGATTACTAATGGCAAAATAAATAACCTTTAAGCACACATACACACAACACACACACACCTGTGTCCCCCTGGAGACTCTCACCTCCTTTTCTTAGATTATCATCTCAGTCTGACTATGAAACCACATCTTTATAGACTTAACTTCTGTTTGACTTCTAACGTAAGGGCAAGTACAATCCCACATGCCCTACTAAATATAAGCTGATGATGATACGGACCGAGGATAGAAAGTGAGCGACCTGGTGAGTGAGTTAGTGCTACAAAGCAGAGTCAAGGTGAAGGGGTACCTTATCTCAAATCTGAACAAAGGAGTATATTTCCTGTGAAGCCTGATGAGAAAATACAAAAAAAAAAAAAAAAAAAGGGGTTTGACTACACAAAGTTACAGCGGGTCCTGCCCTGGCGTAGAACTTTAAAGACCTGAGCAGCACATTTGTGGTTTGGTTGTGTTATCCGATTCTGAGGCTGATACCTGCTGCTTTTAGCTCGTGGCGGTAGAGTTTCCAATCCTCCTCGGGGCTCTTACGTTATGGTTTCGGGTTGGCCACACATCTCTCTCCACTATTCGGATGGAACAGCAGCAAGGAACCCCCACAAAGAGACCATAAGAGACTAAGGAGATAGGGGCTAACCATATGCCAGACGCTGCTTTATCTCCCTCATTTCATTCATGTTGCTCCCTTCAGAGATTAGGTAACTGAGGCTTAATGCACGTTAAATAACTGATCCAGCATCATACGAGTAGAACGGTGTCGAGCCTGGATTCACACCCGAGACCATACCACATGACGGCCCGAATTGCGTCCTTACACACCAGATTATGCAGTATCACCATAGTCTTTCCCCAGCTACCTCTCAGCTTATGCTGTGCTTTGGCCTTTCTCCTGCACAGCTACTGAAGATGGCATGTCCATTCAGCAATTTTCATCCCTCAGAGACCTTCTCCTCGGTTCTGCCGTCGCACCCATTCCCCCCCAAAGCAGTCTCTGAGCCCTCTGAACATTTTATCTGGGTCGTTTACTTTAGCCCTGAAACATGCATTATCTTGCGTTATTATTCAAGTGTCACATTACGTAGGCTCCGTCTCCCCAACTAAATTACAAGCCTCCAGAAGTCAAGATCACGTCGCTCCCCCCAGCGCTCAGCCTAAGGCCTGTGGACACAGTAGATGCTACTTGTCTGAGCAAATGAAAGAAAACTCAAGGTAGGTATTCCAAATGGAGCCTCTCCCCAGAGATCATTTTCAGCAAGTGAGAGTCATTTAGTGCTCAGCTACTTATCTACCAATCTTTCTGTAGTGCTTGACCCAATAAATAGGTGACCAATAAATATTTGGGAATAAAACAAAAGCCTATGGAGTGACTTGGGCATATTAATTTAACTCCTCCAAGTCTCAGTTTCCTTATCTGTAAAATGGGGCCAATTCTTGGAGCATTTGCATGCGATTGGAGACATGTGAGGCATGTCCCCTCAGAGCCCTTAGCGCCCATGGCTATCATCACCACCATTAAAATTTTCTAAACCTTCCACGAGAAATGATTCCAGCAACTCAAAAATAAAGGACTTTGGTCACTAGTCTACTGGGTAAGCAGTGAAAAACTGCCACACGAGATGATCAAAGCCATCCCGAGCAGCCCTAAGACCCACAGTCTTCTGCATGTTGCTCTTTACCAGGTTCCGGGGGTTACGTTTTGTTTTTGCTTGTGGCCAAGTCGGAACCCACATGGTGTCTTCCTATGGAACTCCCTCGAGCAGTGGCTGCGGGAGAGGGGGGGCCTGCTTTTCCTTTCTTTATTAAGAAAAGGAAACAGGAAATCGAATGTAAAACCCTCCAAGACAGTTAGTGTCACACCAAACCTGTGAATTTAACCACACCCCCGCCAGGAAATGAAAGTACAGTTCTCACAGTGATGTTCCCTCTCCCTTCATGGCCCACACGGTGTTTTTCAGATTTTAGTTAGATAGTGCAGATCAAAGGGCTGAACTTGGGGGCAGTGGGCTGTCACTGGGTATTTGTTGATTTGGGCACACATGAGCACACAGATTTGAAATTGCTCAAGTGGAGACGGGACTTTCGCTGGCTCTGTGACAACGTGACTCCTATCCGACGTCACGACCGGAGGGGTCCGCGGACTGGATTCTGACCCCTGCACATGTTTTTCTGTTCCAGCCCACACCGTGTATTTTAAAATGTGCTCCGTTGCCCATGTTGAAACATGAAGAGGTTTCATTGCATGCACTTCCAATCTGGATTTACAGCCTCCCCGGGGAGGGGGAGGGAATAGGGTGATAGTGGGGGACACCTGCCCCCTTTAGGTGGGTGCGTGTTTCTGGTTCTTTGCGACAGTCCACTGCACTCACCTGCCTGCCCTGGGGGCATGCGAAATGCCAGGCTTCTGGCCTGTGCATCCAAGGCAGTCTTGAAGCTGCCACTCCCAAGGAGGCAGGTGTAGATTTCTGATACCCGGACCTCTGCAGTGTATGCAAGCCTTCATTCTCACCTGACTCCTCCCTGCACAGGCCTCCTGCTTCCAGGTCACTGGTCCTGGCTACTCCTAGTGTAGACGTCTGTTCATAATCTGCCCTAGCCTGAGCATAAGGAAAGTTTGTCATTTCTTTGCTCTACTCCAGGGTAAGTCTGGATGGGAGGGATACCTACAAGGAAATTCTGGAGGAGCAAATCAGTTGAGGAGATACGGCCTCATCAGATCTTCCTCTGAAGGACGTATTTTCTATCATTGATGGAGTGGACTTCTTGTTTGGTCACCCAACACTCGTTCTTGCTTTTCCTGGCAACCAAACTCTTCGTTTTCCCCCCCAGGAACCCCACTTCCCACTCCCAAACCCCGAGCCCTCTGTGGAGTTGATTCTGTCTCTCCTTCCATAGCTGGGTCCTAGAGCTCCTAGATTAAACCTCGCCTGACACAGGCTCACTCCCAGACTTTCCAGTTCCATGAGCTGCTTCCTAGAAACTAGCCCTAAACCTTTCTATATATTCAGTCTGTCTATTTAAACCACCCTGGGTTCATGCTGCAGATTCTTTTCACGTTGTCTGTCCTAACTACCATCTTTGCCATCACTCCATGTCACCTTCCTGATAAGAACTTCAAGCTCTCAGAACTGCTGGGCACATACTTCTGGACACAGGTGGCTTTCAGGTATGGCAGCCTTGTGAGTTGGTTCCAAGGTCTCCAGCCAACAGAAATTACCTGCACATCTGAGGCAGGGAGCAAGTAAACAACAGGTGATCATTAGCCTTTAGGATACTGTTGTATTTTTAACCTGTTGGCCATCAGCTGAGAGGTGTCCATGCCTGACATGTTCCTTGTGAGGACAAAGACTAAGCCTTAGTTCCAGTTGAGTTCCAGAGCCTCATCAGTCCAGCCGGCATGCCTGGCACAGAATAAGTGCTCGATTATCTTACGTTGAGTAAATAAAGAGAATACTTATTGAATACTTTGGGTCAGAGTCTCTAGAAATAAGACTTGCTCTGAGTCCTCCGTGGAGTTGCTGCTAAGCCCTGAGTAACACGACTGACCTGGATCCATAAGCTTTGTTAATAATGATGTCATGCTGACGTTCATACAGGATTTCCACATAGTTTCTCTCATTCTTATGCACTGAGGTAAAACACACACCCTGCACGCCATCAACAGACAGTCTGAAGAGGGCACAGGGTGGTATAGAATAGTGTTACTAATCTAGGAGCTGGAACCAGATTGCTTAGGTCTAAATCTTAGCTCTTCCAGAGGTGCCTGGCTGGCTCAGTCGGGGGAGCCTGTGACCCTTGGTCTCGGGGTTGTGAGTTCAAGCCCCACGTTGGGTGTAGAGATTACATAAAAACAAACAAATAAAAAAATAAATCTTCCCTCTTCCATTTACTGGCAGTGTGGTCTTGGGTACGTTAAGTAATCTCTCTATGGCTTCGTTTCCCCACCTGTAAAATGGGCATATTATGAACACCCATCATGGGAGCGTCTGGGTGGCTCAGTTGGTTGGGTGTTGGACTCTTGATGTCGGTTCAGGTCATGGTCTCGGGATCGTGGGGTGGAGCCTGAGTCAGGCTCCGCACTTGGTGAAATCTATCTCTCCTTCTCCCTCTCTTCTCTCTCTCAAATAAATAAATAAATCTTAAAAAAAAAATACCCATCATAAAGTTGTAAGGATGTAGAACATTTAGGAGAGCAACAAGCTCTCCTTGTTGCAGTTAGCACTCAATAAACTTAGCTAGTATCCTCACTCTGGAGAGCCCTACCATGTGACTCTTTTTCCTAAGATTTTATTTTTGGAGCGCCTGGATGGCTCAGTCAGTTAAGCACCTGCCTTCCGCTTAGGTCATGATCTTGGGGTCCTGGGGTCGAGCCCTGCATGGGGCTCTCTGCTCAGCAAGGAATCTGCTTCTTCCTCTCCCTCTCCCTTTGGGCTCTCCCTCTCTCTCTCAAAAAGATAAATAAAATCTTAAAAAAAAAAAAAAAAGGTAATCTCTACACCCAACGTGGGGTTCAAACTTATAACCCCGAGACCAAAATTGCATGCTCTACTGACTAAGCTGGCCAGGCACCCCCCTGTAACTTTTAAAAAAGAAACCAAAATAAATGACAAATATGAGATCTTCTACAGTTTCTCCCTCATCATGCCCCATAAACCTGAACGCCCTACTGATTTTGAAATATCTTATACACTGAGCACAGAATCTATTGTTTTGACTTGTTCTGCTCCCTGGAAGGTGTTCCAGTACATTATCCATTCCTCGGCAGTGAAAGCACATGCCTTTGTGGGCGATGGTAATAGTGCCTAATACAGATAATCCCTCTACTACCCACCCACTGTGTAAACTGAGTCCCCTCTCCTCCTTGTCATCAGCTGCGGAATCTGCTCCCCCTTTCTCCTCAGTGGCCTAGCGTCATCTCATTCAGAGGGAACCCCTCTAACCTCTGCAGCTGCTCTAAAGTTGTGGGCACCCCGACAGCCAGCCTTTCCTCTCTGCTCGCCCAACTCCCATTCGCTCAGGCTCTTGGCCGCCCCTCTGTGTCACAGCAGGGGGAGTGTCTGTCAGGATTCGGCCGCCTAAAAAAGGCACCGTTTGAAATTCTGAAAGTTTCCCCCAAAACACCAGTTATGGTTGCCACCTCCCCCACAGCCAGTTTGTCTCTGGGTTAATAGCACTGTTATTCTATCACTGGATAATTTTGAGAACAGGGACAAAGGACTTAGGACAACCAGTGTACACACACACACACACACGCACGCACACACACACGCACACGCACACACACACACACACCTTTGGAAGATGTGTAGGCAGCTTCCACTACAGAATTAAATGAAAATATTGGGGCAGTGATGCCTTGAGAGTATAGAAAAGCTAGGCTCTACTTTAAAAAGGCCAAGAAATGAAAATGTGGGTGTTAAAACAGATGAATTAAGTGATAATTAACCATCTTTTAAAACAGTATTTCCTGGGGCGCCTGGGTGGTTCAGTGGGTTAGGCAGCTGCCTTCGGCTCAGGTCATGGTCCCAGGGTCCTGGGATCGAGCCTCACGTCGGGCTCCCTGCTCAACAGGGACCCTTTTTCTCCCTCTCCCTCTGCTGCTCCTCCTGCTTGTGCTCTCTCTCTTTCTATTAAATGAATAAATAAAATCTTTAAAGGAAAGAAAAAATAAAATAAGACAGTATTTTCTACATGAAATCTCACTGCATTTGAAGTCTGATTTATAGTATGGGGCCTCCTCTACTGCTGTCTCTGTTTCTTCCAAAATGCGGAGGGCCATCTATCAACAGAACTACCTAGCTAAAGTCCCTGCCCGAAGCTGGCTCAACCTCATTCTGCCAGGTACGAGGCAGTCAGCGTGCGGCCTTCTTTCCTGTGCCAGAGGCCGGCGTCTCCGGAGGGTGGCCCAACAGAGGAGCAGCCGGCCCGTGGGCTGGAGCTGTGAGATCCTGAGGATCGTGCTAGAATCGCAGCTACCTTGGCAGTTCTTGGTTCTTGCTGTGACGGTGTGGAGGGCAGGGAGAGAGGCCTGAGGCCCTCCCTGAGGGACACTGAGGTCCCAAGGCCAGTCCTGCCCCTCTCCCACCACAGACGCCTGGTGGAGTGGGGTGCAGAAAAGACAGCGTGTGCAGACGGATGGCGGGAAAGGTGCTGAGCCCTGAGAGACAGGCGCCACCCTAACTGTCTACCTTGAATGGCAGCCCTACCTGGGTGACAGGGCACTGAGGCAGGACCCACCCTCTGTCTTGGGCTTTGGAGACGGATGACTGCAGGCCCACTGGTGATGTTCCAGGTCAGATTTTCTAGGACCCGCCCTTTCCTCCGCAACTTTATTGACATTCCCTACCAACCCTCTCCCTATCCCTCCGCCTCATGACACTGGAGGAACTTGGAGTTCTGAAATGCAGCTTCTGCTCAAATTCAGTCATTCCTTCAACAGACGTTTGTTGCAGGCTGAGCAGTGGGCCAGATCAGGAGCTGTGCCCGTCCTGGTCTTTAGACTCCAGAGCATTTAAGCACCATGGCGGAGGAGAGCCTGTTGTGGGATCCGGGCGTGGAGGGGTTAACACAACTTCTTGGAGCAGATGATGCTTGAGTTGAGGCCTGAAGGAAGCTGGGGGGTGGGGGGTGGGGTGACTGGAAGAGCATTCCAGGTGGAGGGAACAGTCCACACTAACACACAGACGACAAGAGTGTTTTGCACATTTAGGGGATTGAAAGCCATTCAATAAGGTTTAAGGTGTCAGGGGGCGGAATGAAGGAGGTGGAGGGAGGCCCACTTCCAGGAGAGCCGAGAGGGTTGCTGTGTGTCCTAAGCCAGAGAGAAAAAAGCAGGCCCCAGTTTACAGAGAGCCTTGTCTACCTGTGAAAGCATATGTGTTCTCTCTGGAGAGAGAAATGAAGAGGTTTCAAAGAGGTTTGTGCAGTGGGGTGATCATATACGGGTTTTAGAAAGGTCACTTTGACAGTGGGGGGCCGGGGGGCAGGTAGGGGAGGTTGGGGAGCAGTGAAGAGACCACCAAGGAGCTGGAGTAGTGAGCTTCTGCCTCCAGCCAGGGGCGGAAAGGGAGTGGGCAAGAGTGGGGAGATTCTGCTTAAGTCAATCATTAACAAAAAAGACACCCAGTGATTCATTTACACCTTCTCCATTCCTGGCTTCATTTCCCCATCAGGCCCCTACCAGCCCCATCTCTGATTCTGGTCCAGTTCCCTTTCCTGCTTCCTCAGCCACTCCCTTCACTGGAAAGCTCCAAGGTGCGGGTCCCATGCGGCAGGCTGCCAGCTCCTTCTGTTTTGCTACATGGTAAGCTCTTGAGCTGTTTCTCTCTGAAGTCGCTTGGAACTGCTTTGGCCAGTGGAAGAGAAGGGTCTTCAACACCTTTCAAAGAGCCGCTGAGAAACAGTGCCATGGTCAAGTTACCAGTTACCATACCACCTGCTATGGTAGCTGCCGGTGATGGGAAAACTCGAATGAGAAACACCAGCGCCAGCCCGAGGTCTCACATTTTGTCAGGCTCCAAGAGCCAAGCTGCATCCATGCCAAATCTTCACTCCCCTGGGTAATGCCTGATGAGCTCCGTCATGGCAGCCAGAATACACCCTGGAGATTACATACGGGAAACACGCTGCTCCCCAAGTACAGAACATCTCATTTCCCTGGCTTGTGGGGGGTGGGGGGACAGGACAAACACCTGTGTGATAAGGTCATCAAGCTCTCTTAGGCTTCTTCTGTGTGAATAATTTATATTTTGGGAAACCTGGCTCTTTCGAATGCATAGACGAAGGAGCTATATTATATTAGAATTTTGTCATGTGCTCCTTACTCAAAATTCACATATCTAAAAATATTTATTAAGTTTCAATACTGGGAGATACAAAGATAAATTAGGTATCATACATGACTAACTTTTGCAAGCACCTGTCTTTTTTTTTTTTTTTAAAGATTTTATTTATTCATTTGACACAGAGAGAGAGATTACAAGTAGGCAGAGAGGCAGGCAGAGAGAGGAGGAAGCAGGCTCCCCGCTGAGCAGAGAGCCCGACGTGGGCCTCGATCCCAGGACCCTGAGATCATGACCTGAGCCGAAGGCAGCGGCTTTAACCCACTGAGCCACCCAGGCGCCCTGCAAGCACCTGTCTTAACACAACCACCATGATACCAGCACCGGAAGGGTTTTGAGATCTAAAAGGAAATTTTTGCCAGGTAAAATTTCCCAGCGCAGTGGGAAATAACCATCTCTGCCATCCACTCATCCCTAAATTCATGCTTTCACGTTTGTGCATCTAGCTGCTGTTCCTAATTCCAGACAAAAAATCCCTGCCATTCAGAGGCAGAGCTGTTTGTGTATAATTTATGAAACTCTTGGGTTCCTTCAAAATGGAAGAGTTACTGAAATAGAAGTTATTCTTATCACCGTGCCAACAGCAGACCCGTAACATCCTTACAAACGCGCTCTGTCCTCAAGCCCAAAGCACTCACGCTCCTGTTCCTCCATCAGAAAGATCTTTCCATTTCCTTCCAAAACAAACCATCTTCACGCACAATTCTGCCCTCCCCCAGTAGTATATGCAGGCCTCCTCCCCTAGTGAGTTGGCACGAGCATGCGTGTGCCTGCGCGCACACACACGCACGCACACACACACACACTTGCATACACACACGCGCTCTGCCAGCACACACCTCCCTCCTCATTCCCCAAGAGCCCCAGGGGGGTGTGTGTGAATGTCTGAGCTGATGACATATTGTGACAGAAGGAGCAAGAGTGAGGCACAGCCACAAAGCAATGCAGGTCACAGCAATAGGCTTTATATAACCCAGAGCCATGGAGAGACTGAAAATAGCAGCCTCCCTGCTGCTCCGTTAGTCTCCTCCATCAACCAGGGATAAAATTAGAGCAGGCACTGACGCGCACCTGCGTCTGCACTGGGACTCCAGGGAGACAGTGAGAACAGGCTCGACTCTCTGCCATCGGCCACGCAGACTGCCAGATCCTTCAGGCCCCATCTGTCACCAGCCAGAGAGGGGCGTGTGTGTGTGTGTGTGTGTGTGTGTGTGTGTGTGTGTGTGTGTGTGTGTGTGTGTGTGTACACGGGCTGTACGTGCGTACCATGAGGAGCCCTACTCTGAGAACATTTCAAGAGAATGGCAGGGAGCTGGTGCCAGGAGCTTGGCTAGATGGGGCTTTGAGACGGGTGTTCCAGGCCTTTTGCAAGGAAGTCAGTGTCCCCACCCTCTTTTACTTCCCGGTTCCTCTTCACTTCCTCTCACAGCACTGCTGTCTGGCCTATATGGGGTCAAGGTCGGCTGAGGTCAAGGATAGTTCCCCCTCCTTCTGAACCCCATTCTGCAAAACAAACAACAAAACCAGAATCCTACCATGTTTATTTAAGTTCCACCAAACACACACAATCTGGAGGTAAAAAGGTGAAGGGGTTAAGAGAAGTTAAGAGAAGGGGCAAGGCTGGGTGAATTTGGCTGACTGCTCCGTAGGCCGCCTCAGGGCCTTGACCTGATGTGGAACCCACAGTCACTGCTCACAGGTGTGATGGGCAGAACTGCTGTCCAGCCGAGGCAGCTGGGTCATTTGTTTTCTTTTGCTGCTGGAGGGAAGGCAGGGCAGGTGATTCCTCCTGCCCCTGCAAAAAATAAACAAATGTTATATATATACATATATATATGTGTATATATACACACACACGTATATATACATATATGTATATTTAAATAAATTCTATATTTAAATAAGTTCTGTATATTAAATAAATTATAATTTATATTATAAATTAAATAAATAAACTTTGTTTACGTGTGTGTGTGTGTTTATTTACAGGTTTGTTGTCTTGATCCCTGAGGACCACATATAAATTCCAAGGGAGAAAATGCAGCTGACCCCAGGAATCAGAGACCAGAGAAATGACATGAATAGTACAGAAGAATAAGACAGAAGAAAACTGGGTTGTGATTTTTTTGAAGAAAGTCATCCTGTACTACTACCTCTGAAACTCTGCGGATACACGTTCACTTCTTGGGGGGGTGGTGAGGGTGTTTCTGACCTCCGAGCTCTCTTTTAAGTAAATACTTCAGAGAGAGGTAACCTGTTCAACTATTTCACATGGAGGTACCTGTGATTTGTCTGGTTCTTTTCCTCTCCAGGTAACCTGAATAGATCCTGGAGCTCCCATGTGGCCCAGGATCATCTCCCAAAACAAAACCACATACACACAGGAGAAATCATCTAATTAAAAACAAGCTTAAAAATTAATTCCCATTTTTATTTAAATATCGAGAAGAGAGAACAGGGATCTGTTTGGTAAACATAGCCACATTTCTGAACTTCCCCTTTTTCCCCTTCTCTAAACCTAATAGCTGCTTCGAACCCCCGAAAACTTCCAGACCCCAGCCCTCATGGATATTTCTCTCCCTCTCCCAACTTCTTCTCACCTAGCTCTTCATTTTTGTGTAGATTGCCTAGCATCTTGGGCTTCCACTAGTCCTCTCCAATATGTCCACTGTTCGGCTTCTCCACATGCACACAAGGAAACGTCCATCCAGAAGCTGGCTCAGTAAGCAAGAGTCTGGTCCCCCTTAGAAGCCTGGGCATGAGGGTTCAGTGTGGATATTCATCCTGTTAGACCAGCATGACTGAGGTACAGATGGGTGGAGGTCAGGGATCCCTGGGGTGAGACCTTCAGGGAAAGGATTTATTTGTTGACAGTTTTTGTCTCTACCCTACCTTGTCTGGTTTCAGGAATTGAGGCCAAGAACTCTTTGAAAGAACATGGTGTTCATGACTTAATATTCTCTCTACTTTTTCTCCACGCCCCACCCCACCATCTGTGGCCCCGATACACAATTCCTTTGCCCCTGAACAGATTTCTTCATACCCCTGTACCTTTATTTACAGTCCTCTGTCTCCATAATGTTCTTTTCACCCTTCTTTCTTCCCTCCCCAACAGCTTCCCTTCCTTGGAGCTCTGAAGTGCTAGAGCCTGTAGCCCTTAAATTCATTCAGAGGGAGAGGGAGAAGCAGGCTCCCCACTGAGCAGGGAGCCCAATGCGGGACTCGATCCCCGGACTCTGGGATCATGACCTGAGCTGAAGGCAGACGCTACACAACTGAGCCACCCAGGAGCCCCAGGAGCTGGGGTTATAACAGTGGCAAGAATGGATAATCATCTGGACTCCATCCTCTCCACTGTTATAACCCCAGCTCTGGGGGTGCCTTGGTGGCTCAGTTGGTTAAGCGTCTGCCTTCAGCTCAGGTCATGATCCCACAGTCCTGCTGTTCCCCCTGCTTGTGCTCTCGCTCTATCAAATAAATTAATTAAATAAATAATTTTTGGGCGCCTGGGTGGCTCAGTGGGTTAAAGCCGCTGCCTTCGGCTCAGGTCATGATCCCAGGGTCCTGGGATCCAGGCCCGCATCGGGCTCTCTGCTCAGCGGGGAGCCTGCTTCCTCCTCTCTCCTCTCTCTCTGCCTACTTGTAATCTCTCTCTCTGTGTCAAATGAATAAATAAAATCTTTTTAAAAAATAAATAAATAAATAAATAAATAAATAAAAATTTTTAAAAATACCACCCCCCACACACACACACTATAGCATGATCTTCCCTGCACTTCCATCATCCCCATTTTCACTTCAAGCCTAGTCTTAGTTCTCTTTGGACCTAGCACCCACCCAGGATCTGGAAGCCAGTAGGTAGGTAGTAGTGGTAGGAAGCGATACATGTTTGTTGAATTCCCATCATGCAAAACCAATCACTTTTATCTCCCCTCACTGGATATTTTAAGCAGAGGCAATCTTTCTGACCTCCTGTGTGAGCAGGCCTGGCTCAATTCTCCATGACATTTTGTAAGTATATAAAGATTCAATTATTAATGTAATGCGTCTCATAATAGCCTCTAAAACAGTCTATTGTTTCAGAGCTCCCCTCTAGCTTTAGGCTATCGTGTTTCCCTTGGATGTGGGGGGAATATCAGATCCTTCATAACAGCGTCTTTAAAATTGCATATAATGATGCTAATCCTTGGTGGGCTGTGAGCAGCTGGCAAGGTTATACTTAAATACTCAGGGCTTAACTCTTAGCCAAATCTCGTCTCTCCCGGGGTCCTCCGGGACATGAGCACACCAAAGCATCTCTGCTGAACCTTTAGCCACCAGCCTCTGTATCTCCTGTGGATGGTATCCGTTTCATTGTTACAAAGACACTGAGACCGGCCTGTCCATGGGTGCTGGCTTTGGTTTAGCAAATACAGTCACAGAAGCCACATACGACCATAGAAACAGGGGACAGGTCAATGAGGTTGATTTGCCTAATTCCTAGCCCGCCTCATGTACACATGTAACACACACACACAGACATGCATTATATATGACCCTTCTTTATTGGCTCCCTAGATAATATAAAATGCCTGTAACAGGGGACAGAGCCCTATAGTTCTCTCTGTGTAAAAAGATTTATGAGATAAAAAGTTCCTGACTGGGACTCTGGGTACACCCAAGGCACACACTTCCTTTGCCACCATTTTGCAGCCCTAACCAGAATTTCCTTTGGCCTTAGGAAGAAGGAAGGATTTCTCATGGATCAGGGAATCCAAGCCAAGGACCCTGGGGGCAGAGACAGAGGGGAAATGAGTGTGGCAGACAAACTCTGTGCCTTTGTTTTAGACATTCCTGATGCTTACTGGGTATAGACGCCTTTCTCTGAGAGGTTCCCTTGCGTGCAATATGGGCATAATAATCACTTACCTCACAGGATTGTTTGAAGGGTGACATGAAACAGTGCATATAAGGCACACGGCCTAAAGCCTGGCATACAGAAACCCACCCAATGCCCTCTATCGAGTATCATCATTTGGCTGGTAACAAGCTCAAAGGGGGGTCTTCTAGGGTCTCAGACATTGGATGAAAATTGGCCTGCCCCCAGAGTTGCCAGTTGCTCGTAGGGTCTGGGTCTCTGGAAGGTGAGCAGGTCTGACAAACACCTCATTACAGCCTGTTCCCCAGTCACCTCACCCCCACACCGGGAGTGGCAAGGAAGCCATTGGGCAAGAACCCCAGGGAGTGAGACAATAGGTGTGAATGATGAAACAGGAAGTCTGGTTTGGAAGCAAGTCCAGGCAGAAAACCACTCACGGAGAATACCTAACTCAGGCCGCTGATTGGGCGCCGAGCCATCCCTCGGCTCAAGCTTCAATGGGAAGGTTTGTATCCGTGCCCAAAAGTTAAAGAATGTGGCCCTTGGGTCACCAGGGAAATAGAGCTCATTTGAGACAGCATAGGCTTTGGTCTTCTGGGTTCAAATCCTGGGTCACCCCATTATTATGTGACCTTGGGCCCATTATTCAACCTCTCTGAGCCTCAGCTTCCTTATCTTTAAAAGGGGCAGGGCCTTGGGAAGGGTCACTGAGATAACATGCAAAGAGCCTAGCACAGGGCATGGCCCACTCCATAAATGTGTGCTCCCTCCCACTTCCCCTCCCAGGTGTCTGGGACGCCCCTCCTTGTCTCCTGGCTGAAGACAGTTACCACTACCTGCTACCCGGGATGACGTGGGTTCTGGGTGATTTGATATTGCTACACATCTGGCCTTATCACTGGTTATTGACTGTAATACCCGGCTGCTCTCTGCTCCACCTGGCCCCTTCCTGACAGGTGGCTTCTCCTGATGCACTCGGACAATGATGAAGGGGTGGGCCGGGTCACAGGGTGGCGCCAGGATTGCTGTGTAAAGGTTTCCGCTCAATATTCCGAACTTATGGGAAGGAATTACTTTAAAGATTTTTATGTATTTATTTGAGAGAGAGTACGAGCTGCGGGGAGGAGAAGAGGGAGAGAGACAAGCAAACTCCCTGCCAAGCAGGGAGCCCAACGCAATGCAGGGCTCGAGCGCAGGACCCTGAGATCATGACCTGAACCGTAGACGCTTAACCGACAGAGCCACCCAGGTGCCCTGGGAAGGAATTTCTTTAAAAATGTATATGTGGGGGCGCCTGGGTGGCTCAGTTGGTGAAGCAACTGCCTTCGGCTCAGGTCATGATCCTGGAGTCCCGGGATCGAGTCCCATATCGGGCTCCCAGCTCCACGGGGAGTCTGCTTCTCCCTCTGACCTCTGCCCTCTCTCATGCTCTCTCTCACTCTCATTCTCAAATAAATAATAAAATCTTTAAAAAATAAAAATGAACATGTGTATGTGTGCATGTGCCTGTAATACGCACCCCCTGGACAAGCCCGAGGCGCCCAGGCTCCATCCTCCTTAAAAAAGCCCGGCTTGGTCCTCCCTCCACCATTCCTGTGGTTCCCAGGCTTCCCTTCAGGACCCTTTGCGGTTCCTCTTCCGCGGCGCATCTAAGTGTTGCAACTGCAGGCTTTCTACCCTCAGCCCTCTTCTCACCCTCCTCCACAGGCTCCCTGGGTGATCTCACCCAGGGCTGCCACCACAACAATTCCTGCTTGATTTCCTCATCCATCTGTCCTGTTCACACTCCCTTTCTGACCACAGATCTGTATATACAGCTGCCCTTGGAACAGATATTTCCACCTGTGGTTCCTCAGCCCCTCAGCCTCAATCCCTCAACACCCACCTAACTCTTCTATATTTTGTGCCCCAATAAGTGGTACTCTGTGCAAACCTCCCATTAGGGTCCCCAACTTCTGTCCATTCTATTTCCCTAGTCTGTCTGGAGTGGGTCCTCTCCTTTCCATCTCCATCCCACAGCCTGCACCCAGGCTGTTGTCCTTGGGGCTCCACGCTTCTCCCTGCCCCAGTACTGCCTGAACAGGCTCTTTGCCTCCCAGCTTCATTCTCTTTAATTGGTCCAGTCTGTACTGGGCTGGCGCAGTCAGTAGAGCGTGGCACTCTTATCATGGGATCATGAGTTCGAGCCTCATGTTGGGTGTACAGATTACTTGAAAATAGATAAATAAAAATAAAAATATAATTGCTTCTAGAGAAATCTTTCTAAAATGCAGATCTCTTCTTAAAACTCCTCAAGCCCTCTAGGTCAGTCAGGATCCAGCCGGGGAACTGAAATCACACCAGCAATTCTAACAGAGCTCTGTGAAGATTTCAGATGAGTCTTCCAGGTCCATCGTCGATGAAGTCTAAAGTTATCAGCTAGGACACTGAAAAGACATAAAGAGCTAAAGTACCACGGAGGTGGCCACCATCAGTAAGGAGCCCTGCCCAAGCGCGGGGCTGAGAGAACAAAGGGAAGAGGTTGGGATAATTTATTCCATTACCTTAATGATGAGAAACAAACTAGTTTGATACACAAAACCCTCCTTGTGGCTCCCACTCATCTCCCCGGCCTTCCCTCTGGACACAGCACTGCCTTCCCCTTCCTTAGACCAAGCCTGCGGTCCTTCTCGCTCAAACTTCCAAGATTTTCTACCTGTCCCGGCACCACCTGGAATGAAATGCCGCCCTCCACTCTCTTCTGGTAAGTCACCCCTCAAGAAAGGCTCAAGGAGGCTTCGTATCCCTTTGAGCGCCTTTCCTGACCACTGCCCCCACCTGGGGCCGGTCCGGCGGCCCCCTTTCTTTAGGGTTTCCCAAACACCCTGGTCATGTCGCTGTCACATCACGCTGGATTCTCATTGTCATTTTAGCCATCTAGGAGCGCTGTAGGGCAGGGCTGAGGCGGTCCCTTTGTCCTCTTTGCATTCTCCGCTTTCAATACAGTCGAAGCCTGGCTTCTATAGCACGTGCTCAGTACATGGGTGAGTGTTAAAATCAGACCCACCCTGACTCTTGCATCGATAATAATCTGCTGCCTACTTTCCCCATTAAATCCATCCTTGCTAAGGGCAGCTCCGATCACAGCTGTCCAATGATCAAAAAGTCTTCAGTGGCTCCCCATTGTCTGAGGAATAAAGTCCAAACCCCTTAGCCTACTGTCTGGAGCTTGACTCTGATCTTCCTATCTAGGCTTATTGCCCGCTACACCTCTGCACTTACCATGTGCCCCTCCCATGCCTGGCCACCCACTATTTCCTCAATACCTTGAACTCTTTCCCTCTGGATCAGAGTTCACTCTGTTACCCAGGAATGCCACTGGGGGCTACCCTTGCCACCCCGTTGCAACGTTCCCCAACTTCAAAGCCTAGGTCATGGGTCGTCCACTTCAAGAAACCTTCCTACATCCTCCTTCAGTGGGGGGATGATAAAGAGTCCACTGTTTAACAGGACCTTCCTGTCCTTGCGGGGTCTGGCCCCTGCTCCCTGGTCTAGCCTTATCTCTTTCCACTCTCCTCCTTGCTCTGTCTGCCCCAGAATGCTAGTCTTCTCTGCTTCCTGGGATGTGCTGTGCTCTTTCGCACCACTGAGCCGTTGTACAAGCTGTTCCTTCTGCCGGGCTGGCTGTCCCTGTCTGCCCTTCACCTCCGTTTCCTGAACCCTAGACCAAGTGAGTGCTCTCTGTAACACTCTCCCAGCACCCTGTGTTTGTCCGTATCTTCAGCTACTGTCCCTGTGCCTATATGCTCGACTGGAGGCTGCATGGAAGTAGGGCCCCTGTATGTCCTGGTTATCATCATACCCTGGCACTTAGCACAGTGCCTGGAGTGCACTAGATGCTCAGTGTAATAATTGCTGATGTATTCAGAGCCCCCTTATTTGCGCCATTCTCAGTCTCCTGCAGGAAACCAGTCATTTGTGTGTACCTCTCCCCATCTTGAGCATAAGCTTTTTTATTTATTTATTTATTTATTTATTTATTTATTTGAGAGAGAGAGCACGAGCAAGTGAGAGAGCACGAGTGGGGTGAGGGGCAGAGGGAGAAGCAGACTCCCCATTGAGCAAGGAGCCCGATGCAGGGCTCCATCCCAAGACCCCAGGATCATGACCTGAGCTGCAGGCAGACACTTAACTGACTGAGCCACCCAGGCACCCCACTGTTTAATTTTTTTTTTAAAGAAGCTTTTTATTTTAGACATTTTCAAAGATACACAAAAGTCACGAGAATAATAGAATAACCCCCCCTTTTCCATCCTGCTGCCTTAACAGTCATCAACATTCGCTCATCCTTATTGAGATGTTCTCCCTTCTGTTTTCTCTAAATTATTTTAAAGCCTGTCTCAGACATCCCAAGTCAAACACTTCTTGAGGGTTGATGTGTCTTGTTCATCTTTGCTTTTCACATAGCCCCAAGCTCAGCATCTGGACCCTAACAGATGATAAATCTGCAGTGAATTAATTAATTCCAAAAAATGTCATTCATTCATTTGTTTTGCAAATTTATTTAACAAAGTCTTCTTGAGCAGCCACTATATGCCAGGCACTGTTGGCATTGGGAGTAGATTCTAGTGGGAGGCAAGGGAATGAATGAATGAATGAATGAATGAACGATCAATGACATTTTAAAAGCACCTCATAGTGGTAAGTGCTATGCAGATCATTAAGACAGGACAATGTAGTAGTGAGTGAAGGACTGGCTACTGACAGTTGCTTAGGGAGAACCTCTCCGGGGAGGTGTCCTTTAACAGAGTCCTGAACATCAAGAAGGAACTAACATGGGGAGGGAAGGGGAGAAAGCGCTCCAGAAGTAAAGAACAGCAACTTCAGCGTCCCTGAGGTGGAGCTGGCTGGACTTGTGGGGAACAGAGAGAAGCGTGGCAGAGTGAGGAGGTCGAGGGAAGTGGCCGGAACTGAGGTCTGAGGAGCAAGCCGCCCACATCCTGGAGGGCTTCATAAGCCGAGGCAACAAGTTTGGTTTTTTTTTTTTCCCTCAAAGATTTTATTTATTTATTTGACAGAGAGAGAGAGATCACAAGTAGGCAGAGAGGCAGGCAGAGAGAGAGGGGGAAGCAGGCTCTCCACTGAGCAGGGAGCCCGATGTGGGACTCGATCCCAGGACCCTGAGATCATGACCTGAGCCGAAGGCAGAGGCTTAACCCACTGAGCCACCCAGGCGCCCAACAAGTTTTGGTTTTGTTGAAGGTTTGTTGGGAATCCATTAGAAACTTTTAAGCAGGGGAATGCTGTGGTTTAAGATCATTTTGGTTATAGTGTGGAAAATAAATGATAAGGTCAGCAAGACAATGACAATAGTTTAGGAGGGAAGGATAGTGTTTGAGATCAGAGTGGGAGCAGCGGGGATGGAGAGGTGTGGAAGGCTCAGGAGAGGCCTTGGGGCCAGCGTGCGCACATCTTGCTGAGGGACCAAATGTGGAGGTGAGGCAACAAGAGTCAAGGACAATTCCTGGGAGGAGAAAGGAAGTGCTGATGAGTGAACGGTAGTGTGGCCACACCGGTGGAGTCAGCTGTGCTCACAGAGTTTTATTTGAGAGGCTTCTGCACCCACCTTAGTTTCCTCATTCGTCAAATGTGCATGGTGACACCATCTTGAGGGTTTCTTTTGAAAGTTAAATGACAAGGGGTGTAAAGGGCCAGCAGTGGGGACAGAGTCAATGCACAAGGAGAGTTCTTATCCACCGCCCCACCCCGAAAACACCCTTCAGCCAGTTAGCCACAGTCTGTGTGAGGAGCCATCCTGGGGAGTGGGCGTACTTCCTTCCCTCCACTGGGAGTGTTGAAATTCCCAAGGAGAACCCATTCACCCACTCGCTTGTTGGGTAATTCTTGTACTTTCAGTGTGTCCAATAGGAAGCAACTGGGACAGCAGGGAAATTGTAGCCCCAGGGATAAGGTTCTCTAGGATGAGTGAGACCCAGAACTCCCCCAGAGAGAGGTAAGAATGAGAGGGAGTGATAAGAGAAGGAGACCCTGCTTCTCTGTCCCCTGTAGGACCCAAGGGCCGGCAGCTCTCAGCCACAGGCTTCCTTCCCTGCCTCAATGACCCCCTGGGCACAAAGAGCCCCAGGAACTTGCCTCCATGTGCCCTGAGGCAAGAAGCCAGGACCTGGGGCCTGGGCTTCCTAGAATTGCTCCTCCCATCCTCCCCCTGCCCCAGTGTTTAAAGTTATATGGGTGTGTGGTGTACATACACACACCCATGCATATATACACGGATAAGTCCTTTTTTAAAAAGATTTTGTTTATTCATTTGACAGAGAGAGACTTCGAGAAAGGGAACACAAGCAGGGGGAGTGGGAGAGGGAGAAACAGGCTTCCTGCTGAGCAGGGAGCCCGATGCGGGGCTCTATCCCAGGACCCTGGGACCATGACCTGAGCTGAAGGCAGACACTTAACAACTGAGCCACCCAGGCACACCTGGATATGTCATATTTCATAAGTTCATATACGCATAGAAAGACTAAAAAGATATGCACTAAAATGTTAACAGTGAATTTTCTCTGGGCAGCTAACCTATGAGTGATCTTCATTTTTATCTTTGTGCTTTTTTGTATTTTCCACAATGGAGCGCTTTCCAATGAGGGTAAAATATTATAGTTAAAGAACATCTAAAATACCTTTCTTTCCAAGTGCTCAGAATCCTCCCGGATTCTCATCTGTTCCTGAAACGGTCTCCATGGGCAACGTTTGTGTGAGAGTGAGAGTAGGATGTGTCCATTCACTCACGCGTTCGTTTCATTCATTCTTGGGTCTGACAGCTATTTGAGTGCATTATGGGTAATACTGCTGAACCCCGCAGTAACACAAGACATAGAAGGTACAGTTCCTGTCCTCAAGACCTTTTATGAATTCATATTTTAAAAACTTAAAACTTGAATATTGCAAGGAAGTGAATGAGTAATACAGAAAATTAAGGGTCCTGAGGAGGACGAGTTGACTTCCAGCTGGAGGCGTCAGAGGCAGTTACAGACAAGAAACGGCTTTGGAACTGGGTCTTAAGGAGTAGGTAGAGCTTGGATAAGTGGAGCGGGTGGAAGGGTATTCCAGGCAAGGTGAATGGCATAGGCAAAGTCACAGAGGCAGGAAAGTATTAGAGGTGTTTAGAAAATAACAAATAGGGGTGACTGGGTGGCTCAGTCTGTTGAACATCCCACTCTTGGCTTCAGCTCAGGTCATGATCTCAGGGTCCTGGGATCGAGGCCCATATCGGGCTCTCTGCTCGGCGGAGAGCCTGCTTCCTCCTCTCTCTCTGCCTACTTGTGATCTCTCTCTCTCTGTCAAATAAATAAATAAATAATCTTTAAAAAAAAAAAAAGGATCCTATGTTTCTTGGCTACCATAGAACAAGTACGCATTTATATATATATAAACATATATATATATATATATATATATATATATATATATATATTCACACAAATATAAAGTCACTCGAGAGTTATGCTCAGAGGAATCCCGTGGAGCAGTAGATGCCCTCATTTCACAGGTGGGGACCCTGAAAGTCTGAGGGCACACTGGTTTCTCTCCACGTAGCCATGGAAGATCCTGAAAGAAAAAGTTCTGAGATTTTCTGAACCCATGGGTGCTCACATCTAGAAAAGAAAAGAACCTGCTAGACATAGAGGGTTTCCCACCAAGAGAAAAAACCAAATCACTAAGAATATGGGACAGCATTCTATTACTCATAAACAAGTGACAGAACAAATCAGCCCTTTATGTGTCCCTAGGCTGTGCATGGTTGCTTGGGCACAGAGAAAGGTGTACGAAAATATATACCAGCTGTCAGCATGAGTTTGGGTGGAGGAGGGTGCAGGAAAGAGAAAAGGAAGGGAGGTGGAAATAGAAGAAAGAAAACGGATGAGAAGTTTTAGAGAATACAATTGGGAAACGCAGAAGAATTTCTGTACAGATATGTTTGCTGTCGGCATCCTTTATAATGGCAAAAATGTGAACAACTGAAATATTTGGGTAAAGATTTTAGTTAAAGTAATTATGGCATATTTGTACCATAGAAAAACTTCTTAGCCCTGAAAAGTGGTAGAGCATACAGTCAATCGAGCATGTGACTCTTGAGCTCAGGGTTGGGAGTTCAAGCCCAACACTGGGCGTAGAGATTGCTTAAAGAAAGGTGACAGGGCATTTATAATTGTTAACATGAAATAATGCTTGGAAGACATTTTTAAACAGAAAAAATTAAGTAATAGTATGTATATGAACCCAGCTCTTTGCACATGGAAGGTATTTCAATAAATGATTGTCAATGCCTGTGGAAATCAATTTTTAACAAGTAAATTGATTTTTTAAGATTGGGAAAGTTAGCAAGAACTCTAAATTACTTTCATTTATCTATTTTTAAAAAAGGTTTTTATTTATTTATTTGAGAGAGAGAGAGTTCACAAGCTGGGGGGAAGAGGGGCAGTGGGAGAGGTAGAAACAGATTCTGCTGAGCAGAGAGATCCCAGTGCAGAGCTCAGTCCCAGGACCCGGGGATCACGACCTGAGCCGAAGGCAGACACTTAACCGACTGAGCCACCTCTAAACTGCTTTTATTTTTTTTTTAAGATTTTATTTATTTATTGGACAGAGAGAGATCACAAGTAGGCAGAGAGTCAGGCAGAGAGAGGAGGAAGCAGGCTCCCTGCTGAGCAGAGAGCCCGATGTGGGCCTCGATCCCAGGACCCTGAGATCATCCTGAGCCGAAGGCAGAGGCTTTAACCCACTGAGCCACCCAGGTGCCCTCTAAACTGCTTTTAAATGACGTTTTCTTATTTACCGGATTTGATCGCCGGCACTGTCCTTCACGTTCCTAAGTCATCTGGCGGCCCCCATGGAGCCCTCTGGCAAGGGCCACAGCCTGTTTCCTGAAATGCCCACGTGCAGATGGCTTGTCCTGCCGCCCATCCTGGGGCCCATTCACAGCAGATCCTCAGCCCCCAAAAATAAACAGCCAGGGTGTTTCCTCTTCCTAAAGGGGAAGCAGAAGCCCCTATGAGCAGAGGGAAGGGTGAGCCCTGTCTAGACCAGCATCCCGGGGGAATTCTGTCCACCCAGTTCCCCCTGGAAATCCCCGAGGCCCAGAGCAGCTCCGCTGACTCAGGCCACCCATTCTGCTGGTGCCTTAGATCCCAGCTGACCTTCCTTCTCCATCCCACCCCCTAAGGAAAGGCCAATTATCCCAGAGGCACTGGGGTGCAGGCTGATCTTTCAAAGGAGAGTTTGCTCTCAGATAAGGTAATGGGTCCAATTAGAGCCTTCTTGATTGATGGGCCTGTCAGGTCTGGCCTTGGGTCCTTGCCTGGAGATAATTCTCTCCTCTCAACCCAGGGAATGCAACTGTCTGGGGCTTGGCCAGAGAGATTCAAATAACAAAGAGACATTTCAAGAGGACAGGTAAACAGGCTGCATTATTGTTTCTGAGTGGAAGAATTAACCGTGGGCAATTTGTCCCCCAGGAGACGTTGAGCAACATCTGACATTTTGGGTTGTTACAAGTACAGGGTTGGGGGGGGGCTGCTGGCGTCCGTGGGCAGAAGCCTGGGTCGCTGCTACGTACCCCAGAGTGCCCAGAACAGCGCCTCCCCCCACGGAAGAACCATCCAGCTCCAATGTCAATAGTGCTTGAGGTTGAGAAGCTCGGATCTAAGGTATATTTTGTGCTTTATAAATGCAAAGAAAAGGGGTTCTGGGGAATCCCCGCACTTGGGGATCTCTGAAAAGGGAGACCTACACAGGAGAGGATTTCCCTGAGCAGCAGTGTTTCCAAGCTGCTGACCCCCATCAAAACGTACCATCTAGCTCTATTTCAAAACTACCTTTAAAAATTTTTTATTTAAATTCAATTTAATTAATATGTACTGTATTATTAGTTTCAGAGGTAGAATTCAGTGATTTATCAGTGGCACACAACACCCAGTGCTCATTAGTTCAAGTGCCCTCTTTAATGCCCATCACCCAGTTACCCCATCCCTCTACCTACCTCCCCTCCAGCAACCCTCAGTTTGCTTCCTAGAGTTCAGTGTCTCCTACGGTTTGGCTTCCTCTCAATTTTCACCTTATTTTATTTTTTCTTCCCTTCCCCTATGTTCATAAAGCATTTTTAAAGTGATTGTCTTCTTTTTTTTTAAGTTTTTATTTATTTATTTGACAGAAAGATAGCACAAGTAGGCAGAGCAGCAGGCAGAGGAAGAGGGAGAAGCAGTCTCTCCGAGGAGCAGGGAGCCTGATGTGGGACTCGATCCCAGGACCCTGGGATCATGACCTGATTCGAAGGCATCGGCTTAACCAACTGAGCCAGGTGCCTAAAGTAATTGTCTTCTAAGAGTGTAGGAAAAGGTAGAGGACGGAAGGAAAAAGATCTGGATTCTGGTCCCTAGCTTTGCTCTGATTCTGAGCATTTGGTAATTAGCGACAGACTCTTTTGTCAGGAACTTAGCAAATAAAGCAAAAGAATAAATCCATATTTGTCATGTTCATCCTTGTAACTGTCTGGAACCTTGAAATATCTTTGGCTATGTCTGAAAGTATATCAACACGATACGAAGTGAGCTAGAAATTTAATAGCACTGGAGTTAATTTAACTAATGGGTGGCCAAATATCTATGTGTAGAGAGCAAGATGGAGTCACTCATGTCAAGCAGGGACCTGTGTCAAGCAATGGCTCAAGCAGTTAAGGGGACTGTAGCTACCAGACTATCACCGAGACCAACGTCATCTGACGACACACTCAGAACTGATAACCAGGAGAAGCAGAGGAGGTCTACAGGGGCTCGAGACCAATCAAACCCCTTTACAAAGGGAGGATTTTTGCGGCAGACTGTCAGACTCTTCAGACACTGACCCCTCTATGTCTGACCACTTCAAAAAGGCAGCTGCCGCTGAAGACTTTGACCAGCTGATCTCCAAACAGGCTTGAGATCCTTCACTGCTTGAACTTAATAAGCAGTAAGGGCCGAGGCTTGACCCAGACAGGACTGAGGCCTCATCTCAACTGTGTGCCCACAGACTGACTTTGTGTTTGGTTCATTAACTTTCTACCCCCTGTTCTATCTTGATTGTTGTGTGACTTGTCTTGGGTCCTGTTTGTGCACCCTGTGAGAAGCCAAGTTAATCACGTGGCCAAATGTCACTGAGTATGGAATCCCGAACCTGCTTTGTAATTATGTTAACCTTGCTTTGTGACTGAATAAGGACGACATTGTGGAAAGACACAACTCATGCGTGCACCTTCATGGCGTCCTCATGACACTACGGTTGAGGCTGTGTCCGTGAAGATTTAAATTAACTGTGTCTGCAGAAGTTCCGCCAGACCTTCACTTTGCTTCTTCCTACAAACTCTGGGTACTTCCTTGGATATCGTGAGCCTCTAATAGGATGCTATTACATGTCCTCCTTCCTGGACTCCTTCCCCAAGACCTTATTTGATTCACCAAGCATTTACTAAGCCCTAAGCCCTTCCAATGTGCCCAGCAGTTTGGTAGCTTCTGTGGACACATAACATAGTACCTGGGTGCTAACTTGGGACTAGCATCTCTAGGATTTTGAGACTGAAGGCTTGGAAAGATGGTGTTGCATCTAATGGAAGCAGATACTTGGTGAGTGAGTGGGAGCTGGATCATAATGGAAGATAATGACTCAGGGCATGAGATGATCAAGGACATCCCAGTGGAAAATGTTGGTGAAGTTGTTGGAGCTGGAGGGTTGGATCTCAGGTGAGAGTATGAGCTCAGGATCTAAATGTGGAAATCTTCCATGTTAAGATGAGTCCACTGAGATGGCAGAAAATAGAACAGAAGACCAAGGGCTGGACCTTGAGGTGCAATTTCATAGTTGAGAGGTAGGAGGAGGAAGAGAATGCAGCCAAAGGAGATGAGTAAGAACAATTAGAGAAATAGGAAGAAAAGCAGTAGAGCACAGCATTATTGCAGTTGAAGGGGGAGAGGTTTTTGGATTTGGCTTCATTTTTTAAGGGACAACCAAAAAGTGTCCAAACTTTCTTCTTTTCCAATCGAAGTATGATTGACATACCATATTATATTAGTCTCAGGTGTAAGAAGCTGTCAAACCTTGGGGCACCTGGGTGGCTCAGTCAGTAAAGCGTCTGCCTTCGGCTCAAGTCACAATCCCCAAGTCCTGGGATGGAGTACAACCTCAGGCTTCCTGTTCTGGGAGTGTCTGTTTCTCCCTCTGCCCCTCACCCCACTTGTGCTCTCTCAATCTCTCTTTCTCAAATAAATAAAATCTTTAAAAAAGGAAAAAGAAAAAGAAACTGTCAAAGCTTTATAGCATGAACCCTGAGGAAAGGAAAGGATCCTATGGATGGAGGGTGTCCTGGTTTGCCCAAGACTGTCCTGGTTTTAGTCCTGAAAGTCCCACATCTCACGAAACGTCAGTCCTGGCCAAACAGGACACTTGGGGTGTGCAGAGTCCTGAGTTAGAGTCTAAGTTGGGGCACCAATGAAGAGTTCAGCCCCCAGGCATGTTAATACATACCCTCTAAGAGACCACATTTAAAAAATAATCAGATGCTACATTTGCCACATCCTCTGAGCATGACCCTGGCTCGGACACAGGCCAAGGTTAATAAACTGAACTAGTTGGATCCAGTCTTTGAAAACCTTTGAACACTTTTTGAGGTTTTTTGGCCTGGAAGCATTTCCTATCATAAAATTTAGTTAGCCAAACTCTTACTTGGCTCCAGTTCTCTTTCTCTAAATTGCCTTCACTCAAGTGATTGCTTTTACTGGAAACTCAGCTGTCAAAATAAAGTTGATGCCCTTTCAGAAAAGAAAGTTACCCTAAAAACTGACATACCCAAGAGAGAGATTAAAGAAAATGAGTTCACTCCATCAGAGCTATGGATTCGATGTTGAGGAAACTGCAAGTGATTTAGGGAACTACAAGGTACATCTCTGGCAACTTCCAGAAACTCACGGCTTTTCTGAAGACCAGTTGTACAGTGTTTTGTGGGTGATTGTCTCAAAGCTCTCCTGTTAGTTTCCTGTGGTGCTTGGAAATCAGGGGAAACTCTGAATGATTTTCATGTTTTTTGTTTTTGTTTTTCTACTTGCTTCTGGTTCTGCCCATTTCCTTTAAGCCGGAGGCCAAAAGCTGGCAGCCTGTGGGCCAATTCAGCCTGTGAATGTGTTTTGTTTGGCCCACAGGGTGTTTTTTTAAATTTTCGATTAGTTGCCAGCATTTAAAAAAATCAAGAGATTTCACCGAAAAAAAAAATCAAGAGATCTCCCTGAAAAAGAAAATCAGGATTTCCTGCTTTTCTTGAAAAAATTAGAAGACCTGAAGACATTGGGGTTGCGTGTCCACATGGCAATAATCTGCAGGAGCTGAGTGCAGCTGGCCCCTGGGCTGGGGTGTGAGCCCTGCCTTGGCCCCATCCCCACCTGGCCTGCTACCTTCCTTTACTTTACCTACCTGGCTCATCCCAAGACTCCACAGAGAATGAGGCTTCCAAAATACCTCGGTCATTAGTTCTAAACCACTTGCCTTGACCTGTTTCCTGTTCTACATCCCAACGTATTCCCAAGCCTTGGATGTTCTACTGTCATCCACTGATTTCCTGTTTGTGGATTTGACTCACCCCCCCCCACCCCCACTCCCGGCCCAATACCGGGCACTGTTCCCCCATGTTACCTGTGCTTCCTGCCCACCCTGCCCCTGCGCCTCTCAACTGGGAAGACCCACCCATGTTCCCTGCTGCTGGCAGCGACCGGCACCCCCCACTTAGTTGGCTCTCCCTCTGGATCTGTCTCTGCTCTTATTCCTCACCTACCACCTCTCTCAAGGCCTCCCTGTTTGCTTCAACTTTGTCTCCTGTTTCTATCCTTGAAATCATCCCTTGGGCTTGACTAGAGTCCATCTCTTCTTGTTCCATCTCTTGCCCCCCCCCCCACTCCTTAAGCGTTGCTCGTGACTCTTCCTACTGACAAAATCTTCAACTCGGTCTGGCTCCAGCTCTTTTTTTTTTTAAGGTTTTATTTATTTATTTATTTTTCAGAGAGAGAGAGAGAGAGAGAGAGAGAGAGAGAGAGAGAGAGCAGCAGATAGAGGGAGAATCAGGCTCCCCACTCAGCAGGGAGCCAATATGGGTCACTATCCCAGGATCCCAGGATCATGACCTGCGCCAAAGGTGGATGCTTAACTGACTGAGCCACCCAGGTGCCCTGGCTCCAGCTCTTAAAAGTGTAGTAGTCAGCATATTGCTGGCTGCTGTAACAAGCAAATACCAACATTTTAGGGACGGAACATAATAAAAGTTTATTTCTTACTTCTATAACAGTCAAATGGGAGTTTTTCAGGCCCAGAGGACCCAGGCTCCTTCCAACTATGGCTCTCTCATCGTTGAGGGCCTCGCAATCCTCCTTATCCAGACAGTGGGTGGCAAAAAAGAGAGCGTGACAAGGAACCACTGCTTCTTAACTGTCTTCTCTCATAAAGCAACACATGCCACATCCACTCACATCCCATTACTGAGAGCTGATCACATGTTACCAGCTAAATGACAGAAAGAATAGGATACGTAATCCGTGGGCCACCCCCCAGGGACAGAGGCATGCTGTGAAAGGGAGAGCCTGAGCCGTGGGAAGACAGTGGGCAGTCTCAGCCCAGCACACAGTCCAAGCAGGGGCCTAGGTGGGTGCTTCCCTGGCTGAGCTGGTACAGGTCCCATTAGGTGTAGGTAGGGAGGTGCACACTTCTCTCCAGGATTATGGAACTTTCCATAGCGACTGACAGAAACCCAAATCAGCTAAGAAAAGAGAGCATTGGGGGCTCTTATAACAGGGAAGTTCAGGGGGTTGAAGCGGCCTAAAGGACAAATGGATCCAGACACAAATATGGATGTTAGGTTCCTCTTTCTCCATTTCCATATCCTGACTGAGGGCCCTTCTCCTGCAGATTTTTTCCACGTGGCAGAGAAGGCGGCTGGCAGCTACCCTTGCATCAGATCCTCCCAGTTCCGTGTTCTCCAAGGCAAACCTCCTCCAGCTCCTCCAGCTCCAAGCTTTAAAAACCACAGAGAAGGCTGATTGGCCTGGCAGGGGTCACAGGATTACCAGGGAGGTGATGAACTATGAGCTCCTTTCCCACCACATTGGAGTGAAAGAGAAGCAGCTTCCTTAGGGAAGCAGTTACTGCAGAACAGAGAAAGCAATAAATACCCAAACCTTTGACTGCACAGCCTCTGATCATACCTCTGTGGTCAGCCCAGAGTCTGGGCCTCAGTGGAGGTCCTGGGAAGCAGCCTTCTGAGACCAGAGCACTCACTATACACTGTTTTAGTCAAAGCCATGGTTTCCGTAAGACATGATAGGAACTTCATGACTCCCCATGAACTGTTCATAAGTTTTTTAATTTTTATTTTATTATTTTTTTTAAGATTTTATTTATTTATTTGACACACAGAAAGAGATCACAAGCAGGCAGAGAGAGAGGAGGAAGCAGGCTCCCCGCTGAGCAGGGAGCCCGATGCGGGCCTGGATTCCAGGACCCTGAGATCATGACCTGAGCCGAAGGCAGAGGCTTCAACCCACTGAGCCACCCAGGTGCCCAANGTATGTGCCATATAGAGCCCCCAAAGAGAGATATATATATATATATATATATATATATATATATATATATATATATATATATGGAATGAAGTGTCATTGGAAAATGCATGTTTTTCAGGCAGAAATTTACTTCATATGCTGAAGGACCTCCTTTATTCATCCATCCAACAAATAATTACTAAGCGACTGCAATGTGCCCTGCTTACGAGTCAGGCGCTGCTCCTGCAATGATGGCTAAGTTCAAGGTCCAAGGCCTCAGCAGGCGTAGAGTCTCTATCTAATACTTAAGGGATCACAGTTGAGGCAAAATGTGATACCATGACCGAGTCTGCAAGATAACATCATTACACAAACAAACAAGTAAAGAAAAGACACCTTGAGTCCTGAGTATGGAATAAAGAGCTACTCAAGAATGGAAGAAATTCCTGAGATGCTAAAGAAAGGAAGGTAGGAATCAGGAGGAAATAGCAATCACAGTATCTTGAATTCATGATGGAGGGCAAAACACTTCTGGAACGCAGGTATCCCTGGTATGCTACCTGGCCAGGTTTGCTATGTGGACAAGCCGCCCTCTGGCTTCTTCCCCGAGTGCTAGTTAGTTTCGTTGGAGATTTTTTCTCCAAGAACACACATTTCCAATTTTTCATTGTTCAATCAATGGCAATTGTCCTATGTTTTCAGAAACTTTTTAAACTATTATTACACGAAGTAAATAAAACCTGTACAGTCTAGCTCTTGATTCTTTTAATGAACTTTTTATTTTGGAATTATTTTAGATTTATAGAAAAGTTGCAAAAATAATACAGAGAGTTCCCATATACCCTTCCCCCAGTTTCTCCTAATAACACATTTGTCAAAACTAAGAAACCAACATTGGTTCACTGCTAACTAAATCCTCTACTTTATTGTGATTTTGCCAGTTTTTCTACTAATACCGTTTTTCTGGTCCAGGGTCCGGTCCAGGATATCACATTGCATTTTGTAGCTTCTTTTTTAATGTTTGTAATCATTTAACAAATGCTCCAAACACACCTTCACTGTGCTACAAGTGAGTTTCATGATGATGGAAGCTGATGAACTACCCACCCAAGTGAGCACATGATTTACTCATGGTTTCCCAACACCTGGATATCAACCAGAAAGATTCAGCAGGGAGTAGCATGAGCACTTAGCCAGAAGATCCTTAGGATTCTTTCCTTCTTCCTTCTCCTCTTCCTCCTCCCCTTAAGGACTTTCTGCAGGGTATGGATGCTCAGAATGGGAGAAGGGGCTTGTAAGGGTGCCACCATTCCAATGCAGTAGCTCTTGATTTTTAAGGACCATTATTCTTCAGGCATGGGTCAATGCTGCCTCTTTTCCTGCTTACTGCCAATGCTTTCGATATTTCATGGTTCATTAGCACCTGCTCTGGAGTGTGAGCAGGGGAAGGAAACAATTTTGAAATGCAAATTAGCCAAATGTTGTTATTTATTGGTTGGTGGCCATTAGCTCAGTTGCTAATAAGGCCAAGGTTATTGTAAATGAGTCAGCTGGCTTTGCAATGACAGGGGATATTTTGACCTGTGGCCATTATTTGCTCCCTCAACCCTGTCCAGCTTCTCCTAAATGCAAACTTTTTGCCATAATGGGGTAATGATGGGAGGGCCTTAAACTATTACTTTGCTACTTAAAGTGTGGTTTGTAGACCAGCAGCAGAAGCATCCCCTGAAACTTGTTAGAAATGCGGATTCTCAGGCCCTGCTTGGGTCTAAGAATCAGAATCTACACTTTAACAGGATCCCTAGGTGATGAAGAAGCATGGCCATTCAAAAAATGTTGATTGAGAACCTACCCTGTGTAAGGAGCTTGAGTCTCAGAAGAGAAAAGGAAGCACATCTCGCTATCATAGAGCTCTCATAGAGAGCTAGAGCTCTATCATAGAGCCTAGTAGGGATTCCAGACAAGCAAAATGATAATTACAATTACAAAGGCATTTGCAGGGCACCTGGCTGGCTCAGTCAGTTGGGCGTTCAACTCTTGATCTCAGTTCAGGTCTTGATTTCAGGGTCATGGGTTTGAGCCCCACATTGTACTCCTCACTCCTTGTGCTCTATGCTGGGTGTGCTCCAGGCTAGGTGTGGAGCCTACTTAAAAAACAAAAGAAAACACACACACACACACACACACACACACACACACACACACACACAGAGGCATCTGCAATGATAGGGTACAGCTGGAGAACTAGAGAGGGCCTAATCTTGAACTGGGGGACCAGAGGATTTCCAGAGAATATCATATTTGAGCTGAGACCTGAAGAATAAAAGATTTAGCCACTTGAAAGAGGGAGGAAGTACAGAGGGTGGAGGAAAAGCAGGCTGGAGCAGAGGACTCTGAGGCGAAGGAGACCACGGTGTCTCCTGAGAATTACACATAATGTAACATGCTACAACATCTGATGCCAACACGGGGCCTGTATGATGAGGATGATCCAGAGGTTTTCTTCTCTCTGTATTCAAAAGCATCATCGACGCATATTATTGAACACAAACTATATGCTAGGCACTGTGCTAGGTGTTGAGGATATGGATAATAAATGTCACAGTCCCATTAGATATGGGACTCCAGTCCAGGTCAGAGATTGTAATTACCCAGATAAATGGAGAAAACAGGTGCACAATATATCAGAGGCCTCGTACCCACCACTCAAGGATCCCTTCAGATGGAACAGTCCAATGGCAGCCAGGCCTGTGTTCAAACAGGGTCAGTAGAGTATGACAAATATTGAGGGGTGAAGGGGAGAGGTCTCAGCCATAGCATCCTATAATAAAAGGGTATGTGAGGTGCACCTGGGTGGCTCAGTGGGTTAAAGCCTCTGCCTTTGGCTCAGATCATGATCTCAGGGTCCTGTGATCGAGTCCCCATGTCAGGCTCCCTGCTCAGTGGGGAGTCTGCTTCTCCCTCACTCTCTCCTCACTCTCTCCCTCTGTGTTCTCTCTCCCTCTCTGTCTCTGTCAAATAAACACAATCTTAAAAAAAAAAAAAAAAAAGCATATGTGAGTCCTATTGAGCCAGGAGGTGGTGTCAAGGTCAACACCAGGCAGGAGATGGGAAGTACATATATTCGTTTTCTACTACCACATAACAAATCACCACAAACTTAGTGGCTTAAAATGACACCCACGCATTAGGTGGCAGTTCTGTAGGTGAGAAGTCCAGCAGGCAAGGTTGGGCTCTCTGCTTAGGTTTCCACAAGTTAAGATATCAAGCAGCTGAGCTTTTATTTGGAGGCCCCAGGGAAGAGCTCACTTCCAAACTCCTCCAGGTGTTGGCAAAACCCAGTTCCCCGTGGCTGTAGGGGCGTGCTCCCTGTTTCCTCACTGGCTGCCAGCCAGGGTCCGCCCTCTGCTCCTAGACAGTGCCCACGTTCTTTCTCAAGGGGCCCCTTACATCTTCAAAGCCAGCAACACTGCATCCCATGGCCCTGGTGCTGTGAGTCTCCCACCCCCTGGGCTGGGGCCTGCCGCATAGAGCTCTCCTCTCCCTGGGCGCCATGAGATTAGATCAGGCCCACCTGGCTCTTCTCCCCGGCTTCGAGTCCCCTGTGCCATGGAATATATCACAACCACAGGTGATCTCTCATCCTATTCAGGGGTTCGGGGGATGAGGATACCTGTGGTGGCGGGGCGGGGGCGGGGGGGTTGCATTTCAGAAATTCTGTCTGCAGCAGGAGCTAGGAATGTCAATGGAGGTTTGGAATCCTACCTGGCAGGCCTTGGTCAGCAGCCAAGGTTTCCAAAGAGACTTGTGGCAAGGGCAGAGGTGGAGTCTGCCTTCTGATGAGCGAGCCCCTGGGAGGCATGCCTGTGCACGGCCGTGATTGCGCATGGTCAGAGGAGGTCTCGTACCCACCCGTGTTTTAGCCCATCTCCTGCGGGATTCTGGGGATCATGGCTACATCTGGGGCCAAACTCTTCTTTCCCCTGAGCTAGATCAGGCTGTGAATCTTCTCACCATCCTGATGAAGGGGCCCTGTTTTGTCCCACAACGTCCAGATCGAGAGCTCAGGCCCATTCCGGTCTTGGCACGAAAAGCCACTCACTGGGCCATGGCGGGCATAGCAGACCCCACTGAGGTTTGAGACACACACCCTCGAGTCCCCCTGATAGCCCGTAAACATCTCTCCCCTTCGAGGTCCTTCGTGACGCTTGGTTCTCTCCCTGCTCCTCTCCCAACTTCCCTTCTCACACCGCGAGATTTCTTTGCTCTCAGGAGCCAAACCGTCTCTCCCTTTATCACAGACACACCAGTTCCATTTCCCCCAGCTCCAGACCTTCTTTGCACAGCTGACGGTTTGGCTAAAGCTTTGGTGTCACTGCGTGGAAGGATCTACCAGATTCAGTCCTCAAGTCAAGACCACCCTCCTCCCAAGTCTTTGTCTTCCCGTGGAAGCGAGGGAGAAGGTGGTTCCCTTCTTCTAGTGTCACATGCTGTGGACAGAAGTGCCAAGTGTAACAGGGGCCCAGGGTTGGAGCAGTTCCCAAGCAAGTCGGAGAGGTCTAGATAGGAAAAAGGGCAGTCCTCCTCTGCCCTGTTCTATCAACAGGACCCTGCCTGGAAAGCTGTTTCCTCTTCTTCTCCACTTACTTGACTCTTAATCTTCTTGCAAGGTCCAATTCAGTGCTCCTTCCTCATTTCTTCCTTTTAAAGATTTTATTTATTTATGTGAGGGGGGAGGGGCAGAGGGAGAGGGAGAGAATCTCAAGAAGACCCCCCACTAACCGTGGAGCCCAATGCAGGCCTTCACTTCTGCTGCGAGAGGGTATAAAAGCAGAGTTTTTCGTTAAATAGACTCTCAAAAAATATTCTCATGGCTGGCATCCAAACTGCAATGAATTGAGGGGTCCAAAGCCACGTGCCTCTTAGCACATGGGCTTTTCTAGGGTAATGGTCCCAAAGTGTGCTACACTTATCCCTAATGATACATATACCTCCATCTGTGGAAGGATTTTGGACAGTACATGGGTGAACAGTTACAGAATCCTAATAGTTGTGTATTCATTTTAATGCATACCAGAAGAAAATTTACAGGTAACATATCAGACCTGATTTCGTGAATCAGCGACTTGGTGAATTACATAACATTAATTGTTCCTAAACAGTTAATCACAAACTTTATTGTTAATGGCAAGGCTAGAGTGAGGGTGGATAGCAAGTACTCCAGCAGAACCCATTAATTGATTTTATGAAAAATACTTAGTAAGTAACAGATAGGTGGCACACAGCTTTGGCAAAAACCATGAAGATGGTGTTCAAATGACTGAGGTTTGGGAAACTCTTTTCCCAGTGACTCATTCTTGGGAGTTCCCTCAGTGTAAAAAGAGGGAAAGGGAGCAACTTGAGACCAAAGATCCTGTTACCGGGGCACCTGGGTGTCTCAGTCCATTAAGCGTCTGCCTTAGGCTTGGGTCATGATCCCACAGTCCTGGGATCCGGTCCCGGGCATGGGGGGGGGGGTGTCTCTGCTCAGCAGGGAGTCTGCTTCTCTCTCTGCCCCTCACCCTCTCGTGCTCTCTCTCTCTCTTAAATAAAATCTCAAAAAAAAAATCCTGTTTTCCAATCTGTATCAGACCCCACTCCCAAAGACCACCATTCCTTTTAACTCTAGATACTACTGAAAGGTCTAAACTTCTCTGCAGTGTCGTAGAGAGAACACTGGGAGCCTGCAAGTAGGTTATCACATGTCAAGGCTGGATCAGCCCATCAGCGGCACCAAAGGGTGGAGTGGGGAGGAGAGACTGCAAAATAAGCCTGGCTCCAGGAACAGTGTGTATTCAGCACAGAGCCGTCAGTTCAGAAATACCAGACCTGGGTGTGTTTGTTATGGAGACTTACTACAGCGAAAGGGAGGGTGAGAACCAGGACTGCTCTCCCCAAAGGGAAAGCTGGCAAAGTCATCTCCCAAGGGTCCCTGTCAAAAGCCACAAGACCCAGATGCACTGACAAAATAAGGGGACAGCTAGGAGTCGCCCTGCCTCTTTGTCCTTATTTTCATCCCTCTGACCTCAGAAGAGATACTGTAGATATATGACTCTAGATGTAATGAGTACACATTGCAACTCCTCCAAAGCTATACCTTGATAATGCTTAACTGCAACAACAGGGAGATAAGACAAGAGACTGGACTGGAGGACATTTAGAAAAAAGGGTCTAATAGGTCACTGATTTCCAAATGCCCATCTGTAGACCAGTGTCCGGCTGGCTAAGAATAATTACCTATATTGCGGATGGGCGTGTGCTTTTTAAAAATTTTTTTCCAGCTTTATGAGATATAATTGACATATACCATTGTGTAAGTTTAAGGTGTACAGTGTGTTGATTTGATATACTTACATACTGCAAAATGATTACCACCATAGGATGGGTCTGTGTTTTACTCCCCGTCACCACCCAGGGCACGTTCTGGTTCAGGTTAGAAATGGATTCTCGGAATCGGTGTTTTTAACAAGGTGCCCGATGGTACTACTGTTCAGTCTGGTTTGCAAACTACATTTTGAGCCTTTGTGCCTCATGTCTAGATGCTTCCTTCCTCTTCCCACTGGCCCAGCCCAGCTTACTCCTTCCACGTTGGGTGACTCTGACAGTTTACTAACCCATCTCCTACCTCTCTCTTTCTTTAAACAATTTAGAGCCAAACCAATGACTGTAAAGGACAGAAAAATCCTATAGGAAAGAGAAACTGGATTTAGTGTTCAAAAAGAGCTTTACCTCTTGGGAAAAGCCATGTAAACTCTCAAGTCAGCAATTTTCCTCATTTTAAAGATAGGAGTTAATAAATGTGCCCACGTTACTGGGTTGTTATAAGGATCGAACAAACCTATTGATTCAAGCACCTAGTGACATGTGATCTGTGTTAATCACATCATTTCTATGCTTAGAAGCACCCATTGGCTCTTAGAGCATCCCATGGTTGTCTGGCTAGTTACTCTTCCTTCAAGAACTCTCTTCCTTTCCCTGTTCTGCAAAATTCTGGAGGACAATCCATCCCAGATCCTCTGAGGTGGGCACAATCTAAGCTGATCAGACTCTTCTGGAAATCTGGATTTTGAGTGGGGATTTAGGGATAGGAGATTTGAAGTTTGAGTCATGAATTCATCCTCTGGAAATCCCCTCTCGCCTGGTCAGTTCTTCCTTCAATTCTGTAAACTCCCCAATGTCCTTCCAACGGATCGCCCATTTTTCCTTTTCAGTTAACCCAGAATTGGTTCCTGCCTTCTGACACCGAAGAGCCCTAATTAATAGGGCTCATCACCTACAGAGTGAAGCATGTGACCTTCTCATCCTATGTTAGAGATTCTCCACATTGTGTTTATATCTCACTTGATGATCCTTCCCTCACTGAGCTTAAGCCTCTGTGTAACAATCCCTGAGGGCTAGTAATTATACTACTCGCATTTTATGGGCAAGAAGGGTGTCTAAATCATCTCTCTCCCATGCTAGATGGCTTGATGTATTTTGATCAGATTTAATTGAGGACCATCTCTGACATTTAAAAATAACAAAAGCCACAGAATTGTGGCTCTGAGCAGAAATGGTTGCCAGAGATTAAGATTAGAGAAAATCTGGATATAAACCAAGTTCTGGGGATTTTTTTTTTAAAGATTTTGTTTATTTACTTGAGAGAGTTGGTGCACACACATGTACAGGGGGAGGGTCAGAGGGAGAGGGAGAAGTAGACTCCCTACTGAGCAGGGAGCCTGATGCAGGGCTGACCCCAGGACCCTGAGAACACAACCTGAACCAAAATCAAGACTTAGAAAGCCCAACCAACTGAGCCACCCAGGTGCACCTCTGGGGATATTTTTAAAGCATATTCTAAAGGTATATTCTAGTCCTTTGGCTAGAAATTAGATTTGGAAGTTTAAGATAGAAGACCCAAACGAAGGTGGGTGATGGTGAATGAGGCCAAATGTCTTTGGGTTTACATAATATAACCCTCTGGGTTATGCACTTGAATGTTCAGAAAGGTTATTTGTACCCTCAGGACATTCTGATGACCCAGGAAATAATACTCGTAAGTAGTTAGTTTTGAGAACTTAAATCAAACTATAATTTTTTAATGAAGAAAAGGACTGCAAATTCTTAACTGATCACCAACAAAATTAAGAAACAGGATTTTAAGTTGACCTTAAATTGGTCTAGTGGCAAAACTATTAATAAATTCTCTTTCTGGGCGCCTGGGTGGCTCAGTGGGTTAAAGCCTCTGCTTTCAGCTCAGGTCATGATCTCAGCATCCTGGGATCGAGGCCCACATCGGGCTCTCTGCTCAGCAGGGAGCCTGCTTCCTCCTCTCCCTGTCTCTCTGCCTGCCTCTCTGCCTACTTGTAATCTCTCTCTCTGTGTCAAATAAATAAATAAAATCTTAAATAAATAAATAAATAAATAAATAAATAAATAAATAAATAAATTCTCTTTCCTTTCCTTATCTGTTCTGCTCCCTCTGCTGAATTAGCTCCAGTCACCAATTACCCATTGTTGTCTGGGTCCATGTTCACCAGAGGTTTTTTATTTCCTGAGAGTAGAGAGAGAAAATGATTAAGGTAATTTCTCTTTCCAGAATGATGCAATGAATGAGACAGCCTTGGAGTCCAATAAACCTTGGTCTTATAACCTGCTCTGGCACTTGTTAGTCTATTAACCTGGAGTAAATAATTGTCCTTCTCCAGGTCTCAGTTTCTTTATCTGTACAATGGGAACAATAACACTGGCCCCTATCTCCAAAATTTTGATTCTGTTGGTGGCTGTGGATCCTTGAAATTTTGTTAACAGTGGGTTGTTATGAGGATCAGATGTATGAAAAGTCCTAGAACAGTGCCTGGCACTAAGTCAGTGTTCAATAAATGTTTCTTTTCCTTCTCCTTCGATGCTCTCTTCCCTAATACCTTCCATTCTTTTCCATTTGAGACCTCTGATCACATTATATACAGGAAATATGTACGTAAAAACCAGATTATTTTAACATATAGACATATTCTTTGTCCATATTCATTCACTTGTTCAACAAAGAGTTATTGGGAATCCATTTGTGGTGGGCACTGTGCTAACCAGCTGGACAAGTTCTCTGTTCTCATAGATCTTATTCTCTAGTAGGGGAGTAACCCCTCTGATGAGGAGCCATGGGTGTGGAGAAGGAAGGCCACATGGACCAAGCAGCAAAGGCTTTTCTGGAAAAGAGGGCTTTGAGGCCCAGAGGAGGGGAGGAGCCAGTCACAAACCAGCCTGGGGTAGAGCACCCTAGGCAGAGGGCACAGCAAGTGCAAAGCCCCTGGTGGGGGGAGGCAGCTTCGTGCTTTTGAGAAACACAAAGCGTCCAGTGCCAGGAGGGATGAGAGTGAGATGGAGGAATGGCAGGGCCCTGTTGGTCACAGTGAGGTGTTGGGATTGAAATGGGACACGCTGGAGATGCTGAAGCAGGGAAGGAATGGGATCCCATTCAGGTTTAAAGAGCACCATTCTGGCTGCTGTGTCTCAGAGCGGATGGCAAAGGACCAGGATGGAACACAATGCACATGACTACGTACACATGATACCAGGCATGTGGACTCCCAGAGGTAGAAAGGAGTACAGAGCTGCTCTGGCCCAGAGGCGTGGGAATTCCTGGGGGTGGGCGTGGTCACCAGCCTGGGGAACACTGCTCCTCACCCCGCCTGCCCATTGCAATCACCTGGAGACACAGTTAAAATTCCAAGGATCTACAGCACTGCCATGGGCCAAGAGAATCAAAATCTCCTAGACGGGGGCCAGGCTTATGGGATTTTCTCTACAAAACTCCCCAGGATATTTTATACGCATCAGAGCTGAAAATCACTGTGTCCAGGTGAACTCTCCAGGGCCTGAGAACACTTTGCAGTGTCCGACATCCTTTGACTACAATGTTCTTTTTCGGTGGAGCTTCCCTGCACGCCCACTCATGCGACCAGCTAGCAAGTCTCCTTCTCCTACTAAAGTTATCCCTCCCTCCACCCCCACTGCCACACTCACTGTCACCCAAGGCAAATCTCAGCAAGGGAATCTGGCTGCGGATGCTGGAATCCGGGACAGGAAAGGGGTGGTCAGGGGGTAGCCTGGGCGGCTCACTTGGTTAAACGTCCAACTCTTGATTTTGACTCAGGGCATGATCTCAGGGTGCTGAGATCAAGCCCCCTTGTGGGGCTCTGTGCTCAGCAGGGGAGTCTGCTTGGGATTCTCTCTCCCTCTGCCCCTCCCCCTGCTTTCATGTGTGCTTTATCTCTCTCTCTCTCTCTCTCTCTCTCTCTCTCTCTCTCAGATTAATTAATTAATTTTAAAAAAGGAAAGAAAAGAGGTTTTCAGGCTTCTGGGTATGCCCTCCAACCCCCTACAGTTTTCCATTCTGACAGATCCTCACACCCAGGGTCACTGCATGTACTACTCAGAGCCGTCTCTGACCAAGTCCCCTGGAAGGAAGGTGAACCGAGGAATGTCCTCCGTGACCCAGTTTGCATGTATTACCAGAGATTTTGAGCACTGGAAGGGGCTTTCACATAAGTAAATTCTAACTTAACCCCAGGTTGGCAGGGGGTGGGGGAGGGAAGCAGCACTAAATATGGCCAGTCTTATATTTCTGGAGCATTCTTAGAAGCTTGAGATGGGGAGGGAGCTTGATCACCTGCATTCTGGCAGGCTCTGTACTCTATAATTTACGGTCCTCGCAAAAGCTCCACGAAACAGATGTTACTATTCTTTCAGAGATTGGGTAACTGAGATTCAAAGAGGAAAAGTAACTTGGCCAAGGTCACACAGCTGGTCAGTGCTGAGGGCCCGAGGGAAACTGAGTCAGCCTTACACCAATGCTGAGGCTCTGTCCACCACTGCCCTGTGCTCCCTCTTGGTGTCCTTCTCTAGAATCTTCCTTCAGTGGAGGGATAATCTGCATCACCCCTTTTCCCATTTGAATCTAGGAGCCAGCTTTCTGATTCCTGCTACTCCTCGCCACATTCCACTCCCACCTGAAGGAAGGATTCCATTTGAATCTAGGAGCCAGCTTTCTGATTCCTGCTACTCCTCGCCTGGCACTGTGTGCCCCCTACCAGCACCCTGCCCCTCTGTCCCCTCTGTCCTCTTCCCCCCCCCACCCCAATGTTTCCTACAAACCTGGACCAGAGCACCAAACAACCCTATAGTATGAAGAAGGAACGAAGTATGGAGGCTAAAAGGTGATCCATTTTGTTGAAATGTCTTGATGGAGGAACAGAGAGAGGGAACTGTTTTTACTCTTGGGTCTTGACATATCACTGGTTGCTTTGCCTGGGTTGCTGTGATTTTGCATGCAGACTCAACAGTGAGAAATTTCCCAGCTACTCAAGGCCTACAGTGACCTCTCATTTTAGGCTGTGCCCCCCAGAGTTAGCACTTACATAGGAAATCAACTTACCCTGTAAGGTTCTCTTGTTGTACAGGGACACATTATAACCACCCCCATCCCCTAACTGCCCCCCACCCCCGCCAGACACAGCCTTCTTTAAACCAAGAGGTTAGTTTCTTGTTTTGTTTTGTTTTTTAAGATTTTATTTATTTATTTGAGAGAGAGAGCACGTGAGTATGAGCAGAGTGGTGGGCAGGCAGAGGAAAAAGCAGACTTCCTGCTGAGCAGAGAGCCAGACTCCGGGCTCCAACACAGGACCCTGAGATCCTGACCTGAGCCCCAGGCAGATGCCTAACCTAACAGACGGAGCCACCCAAGCGCCCCCTCAAGGGGTTAGTTTTATACATCATTTGTGTTTCTCAACACCCTCAGTTGCTAATGGTTCTTGTCCACTTGAGTGATTGGCCGATGCAGGGACCAGTCAATTTACACCTGGAAGGTGGCACCACACCTACTCCTAGACCTCACTGGAGCAGGGACTAGAGAAAGAAGCCTCTTCACGGTGTTTGCTTTCAAGGTACAATTCAGTCCCTGGAGGAAGCCACTTCTGTAACCACATTCCACTCCCACCTGAAGGAAGCCTGGGGCTCCTGGCTGACCCCTCCCCATCTGCCTCCCCCAGGAACTCCCGAGCTGATGTCTTTATCTCAGGCGCTCTGACAGGTCCTTTATGAATCTTATCATAGTTCACTCTCGCAGCATACCTAGGCAGTGTTATGCCCATTTCAGAGCTAAGGGCACTCAAGATCAGAAAGGGTGAGTAACTTGTTCCTAGGTATAGACAGCTAAGAGCACAAATGGGATTAGAACCCAGGTGTGCTGGGCCACAAAGCATCAGAGCATCTGATACTCATTCCTGTCCTTCAGCTCAACCAGATTCAAGGTTCCTCAAGGTGGAGACCAGGTTTAGATTCCCCACAGGCCTTAGCATAGGGCAAAGGCATAGTGAGTGTTTGCTCAGTAAATTGTCAGAGGAAGTTTACCCTGATTACCTATTGTGTGAGAACCAGTATTGGGGAAAAAGGAAGTGTTTGTGTAGTGATAAGGCCTGTGTGCCTGATAGTGGCCCCATGCCCTGTGCCCAGGACAAGAAGTGGGAGGGCGGGCAGGGGAGTGGGGTTGGGTAAAAGTCCCCCTCCTGACAGGCGCTGATGGGAGAGTTAGGGGTGGCCAAGAGACCTGGGATTTAGGGAAGGATGGGAAGGACATTGTGAGGGTTGACTGGTTGTTGGCTACCTGGACAACCAGGCCTACAGGAGTCCCCCACTTGAAGGACTGACAGAAGCAAGAAGGGAAGAGGGAGGCAGGCTCTCAGGGGATACAAGGGCCACCTGGAGGTTGTGAGAGAAACCAGTCAGAATGGCTGTGTGAGAGGCAGCGCTGGCATTTGGGTTTGGGAGACCCAAACCCATTTGGGTTTGGGCGATGTGGGATTTGAAGGGGCTTCCAGGAAGATAGAGGAGAAATATGACTTGATTAAGTACCTCAGAGAAGAGGAGATTTTCTTGAAGGACCCCCGTTTCAAGAAGGCAGAGCATGGAAGCATGGCTCAGAGGGATCAGAAAAGATGGGATTTGGTGTGGGGAAACTGTAGGGGAGGTTTAGGAAGCTGATTCAGAGAGATGGCTGGGCCTGATGAGGGTACAGAGAATGCCTTACTGGAGGGTAGGGTCGGGTGGCGGAGCTCAGGGAAGCAGTGGGAGAGGGGACCGAGGCTGATACTTCACATCCGCACGTCATCATTCACTGACTATGGGACTTTGGGGAAATTTCTTAACCCGTTTGACCCTCAGTTTCCTTAGCCATAAGATGAGAGACAGTAGTAATACCAGCTGCCGTCCGTGTACCATCGTTGTGCAGGTGAAATGAGATAAAGCATGAACTGAGCTCAGCACAACGCCTGGAAAAGAGAAAGGTTCAGTAAATATTAGCAGTAATTGATGATGTTTCGATGATCAGGGTTTGTTCCTGGGAAGGAGGGATCTAGGAATATAGTGGAAAAAAGAAGCCACTGGCAACGCATTCTGTTTCATGACGACTTAGGTTCACCGAGGGCATTGTATGTGCCACACACCATACTGTGTTGCAGACATTTTAATTCACTTAATCCTCCCCACAACCTTATGAGTAGGCACTATCCTGAACCTCATTTACTCGAGGAAGCAGAAGCACAGAGGGTTTAGGTAAACAGCCTGAAGTCACACAGGTAGTAGGCCCAGAACTCAGGTTTGGATGTCAGGTCCACACACGAATGTCCTGCCTCTCATCAGCTTAAATAAACAAGACATCAGACATACAGCCAAAAATGGGTCAAAGAGTTCACAGCATAGCATGGGGCTTCTCAGACGTCTGGGACATCAGACTCTCCCAGCAGGTGATCTAAAATGCACATTCCAGGGCCCCCCTGCCCAGAAAGCCTACCTCTAGCCACAGGGACGGTAATAGGGGCTAGAGCAGGGAGGTCAGAAATTTGTATTTTTTAAACCAGCCCCTTAGAGGCTGGTGGTCAGGAGGTAGGAAAAGAACACATGGACAAGGCAGGAATAATTAGATGGTCCAATGGGGATAATATTTGAGTGCCATAAAGTGACAAGGGCTCCCAGATAAGGTGGTATTTGACCTAGGCTTTTTTTTTTAATTGAGATATAATTGACATATAACATTATATTAATTTCAGATGTACAACATAATGATTCAGTATTTGTATACATTGCAAAATGATGACCTGGGATTTAAGGATTTTGTACACCCTTCTACCCTTCTCCATTGGGAGGCTGTATTGGCTTAAATTGTGTCCCCCGAAAGATATGTTGAAGTCCGGACCTCGAACACCTGTGAATGTGACTTTCTGGAAAAAGGGTCTTTGCAGATATAATTAAGTCAAGGATCTTGACAGAAGACTATTCTGGATTATCCAGTTGGATCCTAAATCCAACTGTCCTTGTAAGGACAGTCCTTGTCCTTGTAAAGACAAGTGTCCTTGTAAGAGACAGAGAAGAGGGGTGCATGGGTGGCTCAGTGGGTTAAAGCCTCTACCTTTGGCTTGGGTCATGATCTCAGGGTGCTGGGATCGAGCCCCGAGTCAGGCTGCCTGCTCAGCAGGGAGCCTGCTTCCTCCTCTCTCTCTGCCTGCCTCTCTGCCTACTTGTAATCTCGCTCTCTCTGTCAAATAAATAAATAAATTCTTTAAAAAAGAGAGAGAGAGAGAGGAGAGACACGAAGAGAAGTCTATGTGAAGACGGAGGCAGAGATGGGAGATACACAACCACAAGCAAAGGAATGCCTGGAGCCACCAGAAGCCAGAAGAGGAGAGGAAAGATTCTCCTCTAGAGTCTTCAGATGGAGTACCTCCCTGCTGACACCTTGATTTCAGACTTGTGGCTTCCAGACTGTGACAAAATACATTTGTGTTGTCTTCGCCATCCAGTTCATGGTGGTTTGTTATGGCAGCTCTTGGAAACTACCACATGCTTGCATCCTACTCACACCATTCACCCTGGGGAGGTCTTTGTGATTAGACACTGAGCTGTGGAGGTCACAGCCTTCGGACAGCTCAACTGTGATTGCTGGATCCCCAGCCAGGGCACAAGGCCCTAAAGGAAGGTGGTGGAGCACACCCGTTAGTGACTTGGTGGCATCACCTTTGCAAGTTTGCAACTTCTCCATTTCTCCTTGGATGAAGGCTTGTGAGAAGTCAAAGAAAGGCTCGGTCTTCTGGCTTTGCAATTTACAAAGGAGGAAGTCACACCTAGAAAGCATAGTTTCCACCCCAAGGTCAACCAGTAAGTGGTGGCAGGGCAGAGCCAGGACCCCTTTGAGAACATAAGTCTCCTATGGGATATTCAGTCCATGGCTCTCCATGTGGGCTTGCCACGAAGCCCTGGTTATTATAATGCTGTAATGTTGTTACTTTAATTTCACTCCAAAAGACTCAATTATCTGCAATGATTTTGCTTAGTGGTTGGTCTTCTTGCCCCTGACCAACATGTTGGGGGTGGCGTTTGACCTCTGGCTTAGAGATTCTGATGGTTCTCTTCCCCATAGCTAGGTCTTCTGCTTTAGGGATGCAAGTTGAGCTATCTTTGGAAGCTGCTATCTGAAATGCAGAAGTTGGCCATCTGTAGAACTGAGAGGACTGGCTGTGGTCTGTGAAACACCAAATCTTGGAGAAGTATCTCTTTAGAAAGGTTATTAATACTTCCTTGTCCACGTGCCACAATGATTTTCTGCAAGGGAGAAGGAAAAGCCTCCCTCGTGTGCCTGCAAAGAGCTTCCTCCTCATCTGAAGCCCTTGCTTCTCATTCCTCTCTCTTTAATACTTGAGCTGGTAGAACGTGGCCAGTTGAAGAATGAACCTTGTCCCCAAGCTGGTGTTCCAGGTACTCTGCTTACTAGAGGACTAATTTTGTGTTGTGTTCTAGGAGAAAGGACAGCAGTGGTTCAGCAGGAGAGATCAAGCCAAGAAATATTTATTGAGAGCATACTACTTAAAAGGCATTGAAAGGTTAGGTGTTGAAGATAGGAATGGGGTTAGAAAGGGTTAGGGTGGGCGCCTGGGTGGCTCAGTGGGTTAAAGCCTCTGCTTTCGGCTCAGGTCATGATCTCAGGGTCCTGGGATCGAGGCCCGCATCGGGCTCTCTGCTCAGCGGGGAGCCTGCTTCCCCCTCTCTCTCTCTGCCTGCCTCTCTGCCTCCTGTGATCTCTCTCCCGCTGTGAAATAAATAAAATAAAATCTTTAAAAAAAAAAAAAAAGAAAGGGTTAGGGTGGAGCATTAGTTTTCAACCCTGGATGCATGTTGGGTCCCAAGGAAGTTTTTTAAAAATCCCAATGCCCAGGCTACACCCCATACCATGCACATCAGAATGTCTGAGGATGGGAGTCTGGCATCAGCATTTTTTAAATATCCCCAGATGATTCCAGTGGGCAGCAAAGTCAGGGAGCCACTGAAATACGCTATTCCTAGGAATTATACCCAGATGTTCTGTTTTCAGTGGTGTGGGGTGGATTCTAGGTGGGTCCTAGGCATTGGCAGTTTTTAAAGAGTTGTTCAGGTGAGTCCGGGGCGCCAAGGCGATTAAGTCAAGCAATAACAGGGAAGTCATACAGGCATTATCAAGGTTCCTGCAGCTGGTGCTCTTGTCCCATCCATATGGTCTGTGTCTCTCACAAGATGGAGGTTTGGTTGAAGAAGAATGAGTTTTAGTGGATTTCAGAGACAACTAGTGATGGTGGACATCAGATGTTGACCACTTAGTAGCCTATCAAAGAAAATACATTAACCCAAAACGTTCTCAGAATCAAGAGAGAAGGCCAAAAACAGTGTAGTCCTATGGTCCAGGTCACCCAGCTTTAAGGTCTTAGAGTACTTTTGAAGTAATCCCAAGCCCTCTGAGGATCTGCATATGTACAAGCTTCAGGCATGGCTGTGCCCAGGTGCAGAGTGTAGCTAATGTTTAGGAGTAGATGCATTTGGCTCTCTGTTAATCCTCCTTTGGAGGGTCTCAACTCTGGGACTACTTGACAAAGTACTGAGTAATTTTCCCACTTCTTCTTTCTTTCCCAGTACTTTTTTTTTTCTTCTTTGTAGCATATGTGGCCATAGACATAAGGTAAACAAGGAGCCCTGCTCTTCCCGTCTTACCTCCTTGACCCTACATCTTTCTCTCCTACAGTCCCACCTTCACAGCTCTTCTTTTCTGTCCCTTGGTTCTTCCACTACAACTGGTCCAGTGGATTTCTTTTCATCTCATACCTGCCTTGAGATTTTGCCTTCCAGGACTCTGGGACTTCACCTCTCTGCACTGGACCCTAGGGCTGGTGTTCTCCAGAAGCAAACAGAGCTTATGGGGCAGAGGAGATGCCTCCCATCTTCAACTCCCAACGTTGGTCTTTTCAACTTTGGTTTGCTCTCAAGGCATGTGGGTAGTGGTAATGGTTCATGTGATGGCTCCTAAGCTTTCTGAACTTGTTCTTTGGGATACATTTTATATCCTTTACTTACATCCTCTCTAAAATTCTTCTTAATAATTTTTTTTGTTAAGTCCAGGATTCTGGGTGCTCTCAGGGCACATATATTACTAGAATGTTGATCCTGATAATCAGGATTTACAGGCTATAACATGCAGAGCAGGGGCCTGATAGTTTATCTTGACAAATTGTATGGACAACAGTGATGAAAGACACTAATTTTCATGGAGAGTTGGCAAGGGGTTCTTGTTTCCCACCTAGGAAGATAAAACTTTAGTACCATGGGAATCTGGAGAGGAAGATAAATCTTTTTTTTTTCCCAAGTCAGTGAATTGAGGGGAGATGCTAATGTATGCTATCGGTTTCACACCAACTCTTGACAATGTCACGGATATTCTGGAAGACTTAAATTCACTTAAGCACAAAAGTTATATTATGACTATAAGTAAAGATAGAAAAAAGGAATCTGAAACTTCTGAGTCGTATGGAAACTAAACAAAAAGTGCTGTGTTTTATCAAATGTAATGACAACTATGTCTGAAAATTGGAGTGCAGTTAGGAGCTCTCATTTCTATTCTCAAGTCTAACACTGACTCATTTTATGGCACTTAACAGTTTTGGACCTCAGCTTCTCCCTATGAAAAATGGCAATTAAAATACTAGATAGAGGAACTAGCATTTATTGAGCAACTGCTCTATGTTGATGTGCTAAATGCTTTATTTTATGTTGTATTCTTTCATTCATTCCCCAAATATTTGTTGAGCACCCGGTATTTACAGGGTATTGTTCCTGGCCTAGGGATATACCAGGCACAAAACAAAGACCTTGCTTTCTTAGAGCTAAAATGCCAGTAGGGCTGGGTGATAATAAAACGAAAAGAAATATCAAGGGTGCCTGGGTAGCTTAGTCGTTGAGCAGCTGCCTTCAGCTCAGGTTGCGGGTCTCAGGGTCCTGGGATCGAGTCCCACAACAGGTTCCCTGCTCAGTGGGGGGCCCGCTTCTCCCTCTCCCTCTGCCTGCTGCTCTCTGTGTCAAATAAATACATAAAATCCTTAAAAAAAAAAAAAAGGAAACATCAGGATACTCTAAAATATCATGTACAATATACATGATAAAACTAGATCGCGGGACAGAAAATAACATAGCAACAGTGTTACTTATGCAGGGTGGGATCTCTAGGAGGAGACAGTGGAGTCGGGACCTAAATGATGCAGAGCAGCCTGCAGAGTCCAGGGTCCATGGGACAATATCTGGGAAAGAGCACTCCAGTTAGTAAGTGCAAAGGCCCTGATGCCATGTGACTATAGATAGGAGAGTGAATGGTTGGGTGATGAGAGGGAGTGATCACTGGATAAAATGAGATTACAAAGGTAGGCAGGAGCCAGACCACAGTGGCCTTTTGCGGCCGTGATAAGGTATATAGACTGTGTATGTATTCAGAGTGATCTGGTTTACTTTTATTTTTTTTAAATCATTAAAAGTGTATCAAGGAGCACAACGGGGACAAGAACAGAAGCAGGGACAACAGTAGAGAGGCTGTTTCTCACCTAGGTGAGAGAAGCAAACTCTTTGTGTAAAGGATCACAGAGTAAACATTCTAGGTTTTGTGAGCCACGTAATTTCTTGGGTGATACAAGAACGGGAGTTTGCATGCTGGATTTGGCTTGTCTAGCTGGGCAGCAGTTTGCCAAGTCTTGGCTTAGAGAGAAGTAAAAACTGATTGGCATATATTTAGGACACAGAACGGGTAGGACATGCTGATGAATTGGCTCTGTGTAGGGAGGGGGTAAGAGAAAGAGGAAACAAGGACGGCCTCAGTGAAGAAGCAGAAGGTGGTGTCATTTACTGAGATGGGGAAGAAGCGGACTCGGGAGTTGGGGGGGAGGGGGAAACTAAGAGTTAAGTATGAGTTGCCTATTAGTCATCCAACTTGGAGATGTCAAGTAGGGAGCCTGATACAGACTCTGGAGTTTAGAGGAGAGGTCAGGGCTGGAGATCCGCATTTGCGAGTTATCGGCTTATGGATGCATTTAAAGTCATGGGACTGGATGAGATCACCCCCAAGTGCAGCACAAAGGTTCCAGGAACAGGTCAGGGGGACTGTAGAAATTAGAGGACCCATGGTAGTCCTTGAAATCACTCTCTGGGTCAAAGAGTGTGACACATGACAAATATTGCCAAATTGCTCTCCAAAAGGGTCTTTTGTATCTGGACAGAACCCATCTTGTTTTAGCTGTTTAAATACACACTGTGAGCAGGACTGTACACACACGAATGGGCAGGGACACAGAGCTAGGAATTCTTGACTGCTCCTGCATTGGAGGCAGGAGCCTCAAGCCACACTGGAGGATGAGGCCGAGAAGGCAGAAGGCAGAAGCGCTTCCAAGGACTTCTGACCACAGGATGGCCCAGCAAGTTTATTACAAATGCAGATTTTTAAAAAGAGCTGCTCCCGCTCATATCAACGAAAGGTTGAGAAACCTGTGGTGAAGGGGGATAGTGGGTAAAGAGTGTGTCCTGGTGACATCTGTTCACCTCCAGGATCTTGGGCATTTGAGAACCTGGGTCTGGCTGTGGAAGTTTCAGGCTGATGGGATGGCAGAGACTGTGAGGCTAAGAAGTTTCTTTTTTTTCTGGTTGTGGGACACTTTCCATTTGCTCTTTTTTCCCCACAAAAGGTGTAAAATAGCTCCTTCTTTAATGCGGATACAAAGCTTAAAGTTTGGAGTATCTACTCAGCCTTCTAGGTGCACAGTATAGAGGGGAGAATGGTTTTGGGCTTTTTTCTGTGTTCTTATATGAAAACAACACATTTTTCAATTAAAAAAAATACACATTTTGTTGGCAAAACTGAAATTGTACCTATACTTTCGATATGTTATGGATTAAATCAATTTGTGTGAAAACAGCTAAGGAATAATGGAAGGAATTTGCTGTTAGGCCTTTTGCTAGGAGCTAAGGAATCAATCTTGCATTTAATGAACCAATATTTATTGTAGACCAGGCCTTATTTTAGATTCAGAAGATAAAGCAGTGAACAAAATAGACAAAAAGCTCTGCCTCTCACAAAACAGATACCCTAGCTAAGGACACAAATTAATAAACAGGACAAATAAGTAAAATGTATCCTGTATAAAACAGTGGTGAGTGCTATGGAGAAAAATACGAAGGAGGGAAGGGGGAACAGGAAATAGGTGGTGGCAGGATACGTGAGAATATAGGACAAGAAAGTATATCTGGGCTGCTACTTAAGAAAGTGAATCAATTTCTCTAAGTCTCAGTTTCTTCATCTGTAAAATAATAAATAATAGCGCCTTCCTAAAGAAGGCTCAGGCCCTTAGACTGACTCTGTCAGTTTTAAACAATGGGATTTGGGGTCTGAAAGCTCTTTGGCCTCTGATGACCTCAGTTTAGTTTCCCTCATCTGTAAAATGAATAGACTTGCCTAGCCTATGGTATTTGAAAATGTCAAGTGAGATAATTAGATGAAGATATTTAAAAACATAGAAGCTACTACATAAATGTAAGATAAAAATTAAAACACACCCCCCCAGGATTTTATGGGATGCAAATCTTTGGCTGATGGTCAGCAGAGCCTAAGGGCTGAGAGTAAACAATGAAGTAGATAACTCCTTGGTACTGATCCCCAACACAGGCATGGTAAAGGCCAATGCAAATTATCAGGATGTACTGAGAGCAGACTAGCAATCTTATCTTAGATCAGGAATAAAATAATCAAACTAAATGTTCCTAAATGGACACCTCATAAAATAATTATTACATGACATTTGTCAAATTTTAAAATGCTTTACAGCTCCTTTATGTTTGTTCTTGTTTTGCTTGTGGGACTTCAGTTCCAGGAGAAGTGGTGGATGGACTGAAAGGAGTTATTAAATACTGAAAGCAGATAGTTCGTCTTCTGGGTATTTCTGTGGATGCTCAATGAACACTAATCAAAGTAGATGATTCTAAACATAGGCTGTTGTATATTCCTTTTTCATCGTCATATTTTTTTCAGCCCTGAATATCTGATAGCAATGGTGATTTGTTAAATCAATATAAGTTAGTATTTATGCATAGTACAGTGTCCGGGACATAGTAGGTACTCAATAAATATGTATAAAAGAAACACATGAGTGATTATCACGTAAATTTACTTACTACAGACTAGCCTATTTGATCCCTAAGGTGTTTATGCATTTAAAACACAAATACTTGACACTGCTAATCTAGTAAAACTCCATCTCTTAGGCTGAACTAAAACACTGTTTTATTCAATTTATTTATTTATTTTTATTTACTTATTTGACAGAGGGAGAGAGATCACAGGAGGCAGAGAGGCAGGCAGAGAGAGGGGGGAAGCAGGCTGCCCGCTGAGCAGGGAGCCCGATGCGGCCTCGATCCCAGGACCCTGAGATCATGACCTGAGCCGAAAGCAGAGGCTTTAACCCACTGAGCCACCCAGGAGCCCATGTTTTATTCAATTTAAATACAAAATACAGGGGCGGCTGGTTGGCTCAGTGGGTGGAGCATGCAACCCTTGATCTCAGAGTTGTGGGTTCGAGCCCCACCTTGGACCTAGAGATTATTTAAAAGTAAAATCTTAAAAAAGAAAAAAAAAATGCAAACCCCAAATTTAGTCTGAATGTTACCTAACATAGTAGGCACTTAAGGTTTACTAAATAAGATGCACATTCAGAAAGCCGTCACTGCAGCCCAAATACTCTGCTCAAGTGCATTCAGGATGCCGCCCAGCTCACATTCACCAGGTAACCCGTACACCTAATCTGAGATACTGGCCCAGATCGCCCAATACCCAAATTGGAGTATTTCCGCTCGGCCTCTCAAAGTTTTCTTCTTGAGTGCTCAATGTTCCAGCCGTCACCGAGGCAGCCTGGTACTGGGGCTGCACATCTGCCTCCGCCCGGAGCGCCTTGGCGGCTGGTGGGTGGGCCCTACCGAGGGCCTTGTGGCTGTTTCCTATTGGGGCCTGGTTGCTATGGTATCACCGCCCTTAAAAATTCGCGGATACTACTTCCGGAAGCTGAAGAATCACTTCCAGGGCTGCCCATACTCGTTACGGCTGCCTGAGCAGTCACTAAGCTCCACAAAAACAAAACTTTTGCAGTTAACTCCCAGAAAATCTTACTTAAACCCACTTTAACTTGTGGCTACTACGTGTGTCCTGTCCTTTCTTCCCTTTCAAAAGACTTATCCTACGGTCCCCTTCTTTTTGCCAGTCTCCAAAATGGCGCCCACGGCACAAGGTCAGAGGTGAATCGCGTGGGCCCTCCCGGTTCCGGCGCGGTAGAGGCCCGAGGGGGTGAAGAGTCTCCGACACCATGTCGGGTTTGTCAGGCCCACCAGCTCAGCGTGGCCCTGGCCCGTTAGCCCTGCTGCTTTTACTCCTGCTCGGCCCCAGCTCGGTGTTCGCCATCTCCTTCCATCTGCCCGTGAACTCCCGCAAGTGCCTCCGCGAGGAGATCCACAAGGACCTGCTGGTGACGGGCGCGTACGAGATCACCGACCAGTCTGGGGGCGCTGGCGGCCTGCGTACCCACCTCAAGGTGCGGCAGTGGGCGGCGCGGGGAGGGAAGACCGTGGGCAGCCACGCGGGGAGGCTGAGGATGGGGAGGGGAGCGGGCGGGAGCCTCGAGGACGGCCTGGCCTCCCCGAAGCCCGAAGGGTGCACTGTCGAGACCGCCCCCTCACCCCGCTGGTTGGCGTTCGCGGGGCGGGGCCGGGCGCCAGTGCCAGGGAACCCTTGCAAGGACCGCGAGGCCTTGGCGGATGTGGTGACGGCCGAGCTGGGGCGACCTCGACTTTGGGTCGTGGTCGGGGTTCTGTACCAGTTTCGGTCTTAGGTATCTTGAACTGCGACTTGTTTCTCCGAAGAGGTCTCTGGGTGTTGAATGTTTGCGGGTGTCTTAAGACAGACTGATACCTGCAGGAAAATCGTGGAGGCACTGAAGCTTACTGTGAATAGTAAAACCTGTTTTTATTGAGCGTTAGCGGTGTGTCAGGTCTTGTGCCCCTTTATATGCGGTATCGTTTAGTTCGGACTCTACCCTACGAAGTGGGTATTCTTGGCCTCATGGTACACGTGAGCAAACTGAGGCTCAGAGAGGTGTAGAATAAATTGATGTCAGAGCTGGAATTCTTAGTTGGGGAGTTAAGTAAGGTGAAAGAAAAGTATTGCAATCTTATACTCTCCTTGCTGTTTATTTGTAATTCCTGTGATTGGTTAGAGTCGATCGAAAAATGGTCTCAGTCTAATACTTTCCTTTATGGTACCCCAGAGTCTGGATTTGGCCAATTTTTATGTAAATTTCAACAATACTCTTGAATGGTGACAACTATTATTATAATGCTAGTTTGGTCCTATTTTGCCATTAGGATGACCAGCCCGATCTTTGAAACGTGAATGTAACATGATCCTAGTCAGGATTTTATGGTGCTTTATTTATTCACAATAAGCATTTTTTTGTTTTTGTTTTTTAACAAAATAGGTCTTACACTAAATAGGAAGAAACATTTTACTTTTTAATAGAGCTTCGGATGTAATAAGACTATAATTTATGTTTAAGGTGTTGGAACCCAGTAGTGGTAATAAATGCAATTTATTTATACTTTATTTGGGAGATACAAACAATTTTTAGGGGTGTTGCTCAGTGACCCTTTCTTTTATTATTCTCTTCAGGTACCAAACTTCTGTCTGACCAAGAAAGGTGTGATTGTATAATTTTAGAGGCTTGGATACAACGTTTTGGGGTCATGCTGCTGGCTCCTCAAAGGGTATAGTGCATAGAATAAGAGAATTTGAGCCATGAGGGAGAAATTACTCTCATCCCCAATATTGCCCCTCTGATTTGTATTTCTAATTTGAAACCCTTCAGTGGCTCGCCATTGCTCATCCGATAAAGTTTAAATTTTCCAACATGCTCTGTAGTACTCTTTATGATCTGTTTCTGAAGCTTTATATACTTTGTCACTCTCCACTTTGCATTTTATATGAGCCACCCTGAACAATACCCTAAACTCACTTATTTTCATCTTATATTGTAGCTATTTTTTTTATATGTCTTATTTGACTCTTAGTATCCTGAGGGAAAGAACTACTTTCATGTTCATATTTTCCAGAATATCAGGCATATGGCCTTGCTTCTAGTGAGCACTTACATAGGAAGGATAATGTAGCTTTATGGCCTCATGGGAATTAAATCTGTCTCCAAGGTTACTGGAGACAACTCCTACCTCAGTAGGAGTCTGTACATGTACACGCTAGCATTTTGCTATTACTCATTTGCCCTCCCCATGTCTGCTCTGTTCTCTTGTTTCTAGCCAGCTTGATCGAACTACTCCTGGGGTCCTAAACCCAAATGCCCAGTAATCAATCTAAATGAATGAATTGGGTCAGGCATGTTTAAAAACAGCAGCAGTGATGATAAATGGGGGATAACCGGGAGTAGCAGTAACTGTTAATTTGGAGTAGCCAGTACTAATCTCTTGATGTAGAGAGACATGTTGCCATGTTTAACTTTTCATATGAAGTTAGAAATCCAGATTTTGATGTGAAAGCTCCTGATTTTTAAATATCACTAATTCACATTGGCTTTGGCATTGGTTTGTTTGCAGGGGTTTTTTTTGTTTTGTGTTTTTTTTTTTTAAGTAGAGTCCATTGCCAATGTGGGGCTTGAACTCACAACCCTAAGAGCAAGAGTTGCATGCTCTATTGACTGAGCCAATCAAGTACCCCTGGTTTGTTTGCAGTTTTATAGAAAAGAGTATGTGGTCAGTCCACTACTGTAGATGCAGTACCCTGATTTAGTAATTACCAGGATGTTGCCACACTTTTTTCATCGAAGCTGCCTCTCCCTTCACATTTTATGCTGAATTGTTTTAAAGTAAATCCCAGATACCATGGTATTTCAATCTTGCATACTTCAGCATGAATCTCTTTAAAAATATGAACATAATCACAGTGTTATGTGGCTATAATCACACCTCGCAAAACTAACAGTAATGCTAATAGTATACTCAATTCATATTCAAGTTTCTCCACTTGTCTCAGAAATATGTTTTTAAATTAATTTGTTGTATTTCTCAACTCTTTCATTTAGAGCAATACACTCACCATCCTTCCTTTTTTTTAATTCTTGCATTTGTATTGTTAGAGTCAGTTGTCTGTAAAGAATATACTACATTGTGGATTTGTCTGTTTACTTCCTTGAGGTATCATCATTTAAACAGTTCCCCCATGTTTCTTGTAAAACGAATCAGACATAAAGATGTAATTAGATTCGGGTTTATCTTTTGGGTGAGAGTACTTCATGTAGTCTCATGGCAGAGTACACGGTACTTTTCGTGCCTCTTAGTGCTAAGATTGACCAGTGGGTTCACATATGTAGTAGTATCCTACTGCTGCTGTAACAAATTACGACAAACTCAGTAACGTAAAACAAGATGCATTTTTCTTATAGTTCTGGAGGTCAGAAGTCCTAAAATCAAGGTGTCAACAAGGGGAGTCTGCTTCCTTGCCATTTCCAGGGTCTAGAGACCAGCTGCATTCTTTAGTTGGTGACCCCCTCCTGCATCCCAAAAGCCAGTAATTAGTATCTGTAAATCTTTCTTTCCCTCCCTCCTTCCAACCCTGCCCTCCCTCCTCTGCCTCTCTCTTTCCCTTATAAGGACACTTGTGATAATCTCCTTATCTCAGGCTCTAATCACACTTGTAAACCTCTTTTGCCACGTAACAAAACATTCACAGGTTCTAAGGATTTGGATGTAGACATCTTTGTCGAGGTGGGTATTATTTTATGTACCAGGGTGGTAACAGTCCAAAGCCTCCATTGTAAAGCTTCTCATCAATCTTTTGCTTATCAGTCCATTGATAACTGCTATGTGAATTTATTGTTTCATTAAGGTTGTGGAATGATGATTTCCTAACTTGGTTATTCCTTTCATATTTATTAGCTGGAATTCTTTTTTTCTTCTTCTTCTTTTTAAAGATTTTACTTAGTTATTTGAGAGAGAGAGTGCACACTTGAGCAGTGGAGAGAGGGAGAAGCAGACTCCCCACTGAGCAGGGAGCCAGACTTGGGCCTCAGTCCCAGGACCTGGAGGTCATGACCTGAGCCGAAGGCAAATACTTAACCAACTGAGCCACCCAGGTGCCTGTTAGCTGGAATTATTCTTAAAGAATTCATCAATTTTTTTTAAAGATTTATTTATTTATTTTTAGAGAGTGAGAGCGAGCACGTGTATATAACAAGCAGGGAGAGGGAGAATCCCAAGCAGACACCCGGCCGAGCATGGAGGCTGACACAGGTCTTGATCCCAGTACCCAAGATCATGACCTCAGCCAAAATCAAGAGTCAGACGCTCAACCTACTGAGCTATCCAGGTGCCCCAAGAATTCATCAATATTTTTTAAGGTTTTTGGTTTTTTTTTTTAAGATTTTATTTATCCATTTGACAGGGAGAGATCACAGATAGGCAGAGAGGCAGGCAGAGGGAGAGAGGGAAGCAGGCACCCCACTGAGCAGAGAGCCTGATGAGGGGCTCGATCCCAGGACCCTGAGATCATGACCCGAGCCGAAAGCAGAGGCTTTAACCCACTGAGCCACCCAGGCGCCCTACATTGAAATCATTTTTTGTTATCTTTTCCATTTTTAGAGTTACTGTTTTTCTCAGTTGCGTTGTTTCTTTATACTCAGGTGTCCCTTTGACTCTTGTATCCTTTTGACAACAACCCCATTAGATTTTGAGAGCTTCCCTGTTTTGTGGAACAGGGTATTGTAGGCCCATCTTTTGTTTGTCCAAGCCCTGACCTGGAAGCAGTTATTGCTTCAAGGCGTTCTGGTCCATTTTGTGGGGAATAGTGTTTTAGAGACCACAAGCCGGGTGTCACTTAAAAAAATTTAATATTGTGCGTAGGCCACATAACACTTTTGTGGGCTTAATCCAGTCTTTTATCGTAGTTTGCAATCTTTTTCATAGCACTTCTTCACTTTCTCCTAACTTTTGACTACTCATGTCCCAAACTCTGCTCAGGATTCTCTTTGTGCATCATTTCTGCCTCTGAAGTACACCTCTTGAGTGAATCTGATTGGTTTAACTCTTTTTATATGCCAGGCCATATTCTAGGTTTCTTATAGCCTTTGATGTCTTCTCTTGGGTCGTTTGTCACTGTTGGTTCAAGCAGAATTTGGGTTAAGGTTAAGAGGAGGGCTGGAGGCTTTCTAAGTACAAAACCTGGCCAGCTGGACTTGATATTTCATTGTTGCTCTGAATGAGGCAATCTCTTTCATAAGGATTTTTGTGAATGTAGTTGAGCAGAGACTATGTCCCATCATTGAAATGCCTGTCTGTTACAGTGCCAGGCACATAGTACATAGTAGAACTTCAACATAAAGAGTTAATGAACAAATGAATTGGCAGTGTCCTAGCCTTATCTCTAATTTTTTCTCCTCTTTCTTCCTCTTCTTTTCTCCCACTTCTGACTCTTCACCATACTGAACCCCATGCAGTTCCTTGAATACAGTGTTTTCTTAATCTGGACTGGTGTTTACCTATACACCCCTCCTATGTGTTTCCATTATAACCTGTTTGACATGGCACTTTGGATGTAGTATGGTGCTTTGTGAAGTCTTTAATGTCTCATTCATCTTTGTGTCTTACGTTTAATGTACTATGTACTCATTGTTGTACAATTGAGTTAAATACATTAGCCATGTTAAATAGAAGTCCTCATTAAATAGAAGTAGAGTGGAAAGAACCTGGATCTGGAGTCAGACAGATTTGAGTTCAAATCTCAGCATCTTCACCTCTTGAAGGGTATATGGTCTTGAGGGACTTACTTAACTCTTCTCCTTGGGTCTATGATCTGTGAGATGGGGATGATAGATCTCATAGAATTGTTGGAAGGAAATTGAGGTGGTTATTATTCAGGAGATGGGTCATATATATTAGTACTCTTTTGTTTCCTCTCTACCGAATGAAAATTGAATTGCTAATCTGACTCCCCTGTTTTATGTCATTGCAGTAACTTGATAAAGTATAATGAGAGGAATTCTGAGGATTTTGTTTGTGATTTTCCTATTCATGCAATAAATATTTTAATATTTAGTGTATGCCAGACCTAGCTGGGGAAATGGGGATGAACAGCAGACAAGGTCCTTGAGTTCTACTGGTGAACAAAGACAGCAAGTTCAAAAAATACACAGTTCCAGGTAGCAATAAGGACTATAAAGAAAAATCAAACAGTAGCAGGTAGGGAGCGACTGAAGGGTAAAGAGTATTTGAGTGGTCAGGGAAGGCCTTTCTGAACAGAGAAATGTATTGAAATGGTGGGTGGGACTCTCCTGCTAAGATTTCTGCTTCAGGCCTATATAATGTGTTTTGTGTTGAGATTTGCAGTGAATTTATTCCATATCACCCTTCCCTGTTCTTTTCACAAAGTGAGGCTAACTCAGGCTAAGTAGTATCAGATTTAAAGACTTTGCTATACGAAATTGAAGCAGGAAGTATTGACTCATCATTGACTCATCATTTATAGTGGATGTATAAATTTTCTTCATTGTTTCGAGTCCATAAAAAGCCTGTTATAGGGACTCAGAATCTCAACTCTGTTGATTTTTTAATTGAAAACCATATTTTCATCAAGACTAGATGATATTATAATAGTTTAATAGGCTCCAGTGCCATTTATTAGTTAGAATGCTTGTTAATAGTGGAAATTGGAGGATGAATTAGTTTTAGGGGATGAGATGAGTTGCTGCCTAAGGGCAATTTATACTTTAGAAATAGATTACAGAGAGAAAAAAGCAGTTGTCCTAATCATCACCCAAAAGGAAAGAAATGCTTAGTGGTAATAACTGAAATGATTTATGTTTTTTCAGCTCTTCCAAATAATCTGATCAGTCTGACTTTTTTTTCCATTGTTGTTTTCCAAGAGTGCTAATGCTAATTAACAGTTCATTTTGCTAAATACAATTATTTTTCATTGGATGTTAATACCCAGTTGCGGTGCCACTCTCTCCCAACTACCTTCTAGAAAGCCAAACATCATTTGCAGAGTTCAGTCTTGAGTCATAGGCCTGTCACAATTTAAGCTTAAAAATTATCAAGGAGCATCTTGGCAGCCGGGAAACCACTGGCTTTTCACTCTTTTTTGCCCACTGAAAGCTATGGAAGGATTGTGTGTGTGCACGCATGTGTGTGTGCACGCATATATATGTATAGTTTTGAGATTCTTTTATTTAGAACAGTTACTTCATTTTATTACTGACATCTGTAGTAAGGACTAATCTTTTTCTGATGGGAAAAATCTGTCTCAAATTGACATTTGATGTGACTTGTCCAGTGGTTTAGAAACAGTTCAATAAGTAGGTGGTTTAGTACAGAAGGCTTATTGGTACATTAGCATTTAATAGTATTAAAAGCTGGTTTCTTTTTGTATCCTACACAAGATTTCTGACCTTGTGTTTCCTTCTCTGTAAAAGTTAAACAGTATGTTACTTCATTTAAATCTGTCCTGTTGGGTGAACAGTTGTCTGCAGCCTTCTGTTTTGAACTGACGTGGAGAAGAGGGCCACTTAGAAATTGAAATTGCTATGCTGTGTCTTTATGATGACTTCTGAAGACAGCCTAGTTTCTAGGAAAATGGGACCGATTTATGAAGGTAATCTAGCAGAGGACAGTGACTTCTCTGCTGTCCTCGCGTGAATTGCTGACTGGTGGGTGATCTGAGCCATTGCCCCCATATGCATACTCAGCCAGGCAGTCTGGACAGTAGAGCCCTCTGTGAAATCAGCTAGCTGGCCACAGACCAGAATTTGGACTCCCAAACAAGCCTCCGACTCGAGGGAGGTTGATGTCATCTGCTTTATCCTGTGCCCCCAACCTCATTGTTCAACGTAACGTGTGGGAAATCAAGGGACTAGTTGTTAAGAAAGAACAAGGCTTTGTTTGTGCCTAAAAGGGTCACGCTGGAGGTTTTTACCGTAAATAACTTTGGAACAGTATGAAAAAAAAACATTTGATCTGGCTTCACCCCCGCAGTAGTATTGTTAGGGCAGCAATTGGGCTTTAGTTCTCATTCCCCTCCCTTCCTCCCTCTTTTTCTTCCTTTCTTCCTCTCAACTCCTCCTCCTCCCCCCACCCAGTCAAGCATGACGTTTTGCCTCTGTTGAGTTAATGTAGCAAATGTTGATAGAAGCCGGAGGAGAGCATCTATCCATTACCATACCCAGTGCCTGGAAGTTTTCCATTTCTAATTTTAAACACTACTTTTTCTTTAAAAAAAAAAAATCCTTTTGGGGACAGCTGGGTGGCTCAGTTGGTTAAGTGTCTGCCTTTGGCTCAGGTCGTGGGCCCAGGGTTCTGGTATCAAGTCCTGCATTGGGCTCCTTGCTCAGCTGGAAGCCTGCTTCTCCCTCTGCCTGCTGTTCCCCCTACTTGTGTCTCTCTCTCTGACAAATAAATTTAAAAATCTTAAAAAAAAGAGAGAGAGAGATTTTATTTATTCATTTATTTTAGAGAAGGGGATCAGCGGGAGAAGAAGACAATCTTAGGCAGACTCCCTGAGTGTGGAGCCTGATAAAGCTCAGTCTCTGGACCCTGAGATCACAACCAGAGGCAAAACCAAGAGTCAGATACTGAACCTACTGAGCCACCCGGGTGCCCCAAGTTTCAGCACTTTGACAAGCCTCCTCAAGCAGTACTTCTGTGCTGTGCTATGTCATTGTTGAATTGAGTTAGAAATTTGAAAGAATTTAGTGTTGCTAAATGCAGCTTGTAGGCTTTCTAAGTTTGACTTTGTCCTGGGTATAATCTAGATGTGATCTTTTTTTTTCAAAGATTTTATTTATTTATTTGACAGAGATGGAGATCACAAGTAGGCAGAGAGGCAGGCAGAGAGAGAAGGGGAAGCAGGCTCCCCGCTGAGCAGAGAACCCGATGCGGGGCTTGATTCCAGGACCTTGAGATCATGACCTGAACGGAAGGCAGAGGCTTTAACCCACTGAGCCACCCAGGCGATCCTTTGATTTCCAGGATGCAATTGGTAGATGTGGTTGGTACTTGCTCTTGTTTGAAAGATTAGGGTAAATTAATTTTATGCCCATCATATATAGCTTCTAGGCCATCAGTTACTTGTGTTTTTCAAGTTAGAACAGTAGTGACTTGTGGTAGCTTCCCTTTCTTCTTGTGACGATGTGGGATGATGAAATGTCTATGTGATGAGATGAAGTGAGGTGAATGATGTAGACCTGGTGAATTAGCATTAGGCCACTACTGATCTTACGAACATACGTCTGAAGGAGGAACATCTGCTTCCGTACCACAGTGGACTACAGGTGACTGGAACCACAGAAAATGAAACCAAGGATATGGGGAGACTACTGTACCATTTTTCTAGTCTGAAACTACAGCATATTCAGTAACTTGGTGTTCTTTCTCATTTTTTATGTCTCAGGGTAATAGACTCCGTGGCTCGAGATTCACTTATGAACTTTTACCAAAAGAAGGGTATAGGCCTACAATCCCTAATCATGCAAATATAATACTCTCTTCTCCCCTCCCCTCCAGTGTTGGGTCCTGCATGTAGTTTATTTTTTTATCAGGTTAAAAAACACATGCAAGAAATGCTGGAGTCCTCTTGTATTTCTTACTACCCCTTGTTAGCAGCTAGAGGGTATCATTGAACACCTGCTTGGTTAGACATTTTGTATCCCTTCAGTTTCTAAATCTTGCTCCTGCTTCCTTGAGAGTTTACGTTTTTGTCTTTCTCTGCTTCTGTGCAGTAACCATTTGGCTCTAACTACCCCTGGGTTTAGTCATTATCGTGTATTTTATGTAGTTTGCCATCTGTTAGCACTATTAGGTTGGAAGTGTGGTTAGTGACCCAAATGTTTATGGAATTCTGAGTTGTTACTAACAAGTAGTTATCATAATAATGCTAACAACAGTGATGATAATAGTGACACTTAATGAGTGCTTGCCATGTGCCAGACACTGTTCCAGGTGCTTTTACCTGTATTAAATTAAGTCCTCACAATAACCTCATAAAGCGTATGCTATTGTCCTGATTTTTCATATGAGGAACAGAGAGGTTAAGGAATATACCCAAAACTTTACAGCTCGTAAGTGACATAATTGTGATTTGAACACAGACCAGAGGTCTGACTCTAGAACATTGTCTCTTATGCTGTGCGGTCTCTCAAAGGGAGAAGAAGGTAGGTGTTTCTGTTTCAGTTCATTTTTATCAGTGTACAGAGCTTCTACAAGGGACCTGATGTTTCTAAATTCCTGAGTTAGTCATTCAGGAGCTTCAAAGGGTGATAGTTATCCTTTAAATAATATGTACACATTGTATACTAAGATGTTACACCTCAGACTGATTGTGAACCTGAGGAAGACAGAGTGCAAGGAGGAACCTATTTGAAGGAAATTATATCTTCAGATTTTAACCGGTTACACCAAAGCTGTAAACCGATTGACCTCTGCTGCTGTGGTAGCCCTCCTGGATATAAAGTGTTTTTGTTTGTTTGTTTAACGTTTTCTTGGACTGTTGGGCTATGGGGCTGATTGAGCAAGTGAAAGCAGTGTGTGACCTATGCCAATACAAAGACAGACTTGCCTCCTTCCCCATGCATCATATGTTATTTTACAGGAATAAGTATAGACTTTGTCCAAAGTAACTATTTGTATATACCTCAGAAAAATTTGTGAAAATGTTTGATGTGGGGTGCCTGGGTGGCTCAGTCTGTTAAGCATCCAACTCTTAATTGTCGCTCAGGTCATGATCTCAGGGTCGTGGGATTGAACCCCACACAGGGCTCTGCTCATTGTGGAGGCTGTTTGAGATTCTCTCTCTCCCTCTCCCCCTTCCCGCTGCCTGCATATGCTATAAATTAATAAATAAGTAAATAATAATCTTTAAAAAAACACTTATGATTTTAAAAAGAGATGCTTGGGGCGCCTGGGTGGCTCAGTCATTAAGCGTATGCCTTCGGCTCACGTCATGATCCCAGGGTTCTGGGATTAAGCCCCGCATCGGGCTCTCTGCTCGGCAGGGAGCCTGCCTCCTCCTCTCTCTCTCTCTACCTCTCTGCCTACTTGTGATCTTTCTCTCTGTCAAATTAAAAAAAAAAAAAAAAAAGATACTTGATGCTTTCTTGGCTCTGAGTAGACTGTAAATTTCTTGAGACTGTGGAGAGATGTGTTGTATATATGCATTTGATTTCATCTTTCTGAATAGTATTTTTTTAAACATTTTTAATTTCAAAAGTTTTAGATTTGCAGTAAAACTGAAGATAGTACAGCTACCATATTCCCCACAGCCAATTTTCCCTACTGTTAACATTTTACTTTAGTATGATATATTTGTCACAGTGAATGAGCTAGTATTGCTATGTTATTGACTAAAGTCCATATTTATTCAGATTTCCTTAGTTTTCACTAATGTCCTTTTTTCTGTTCCAGGATCCCATCCAGGATATATTATATTTAGTCATGTCTTTTTGGACTCCTCTAGATTTTGACAGTGTCTCCAATTTTCTTGTTTTTGACAACCTTTTGAGTGTAGAGGAATGTTGGTCAAGTAATTTTGTAGGATGTCTTTCTGTTGGAATTTGTCTGATGTTTTCTTCATGGTAAAATTGGGATTATGGGTTTGGGGAAGAAGTCCACAGAGGTAAAGTGCCATTTTCATTACATCATATTAAGGGAGCATACTGTCAACATGATTTATCATTATTACTATTGACCTTGAGCATCTGGCTGAGGTAGTGTCAGTTAGGTTTTCCCACTGCAAAGTTACTTTTGTCCCCCTTCCCATACTGTACTCTTTGGAAGGAAATCACTATGTGCAGCCCACAGTTCAGCAGTGAGGAGGTTTGTTCAGTCCTAGTCTTCTTGAGGGTGCTGTTTTCTACATAAATTATTTGAGTTTTCTGCATGAAGAGATGTTTCTTCTCCTTTGTTTAATGTGGGCCTCGATCCCAGGACGCTGAGATCATGACCTGAGCCGAAAGCAGAGGCTTTAACCCACTGAGCCACCCAGGCGCCCACATACTGTCATTCTTGTTTTTTGTTTTGTTTTTGAATGCATCCTTAATTTCTGGCACTACAAAATACACCAGGCTCATCTTATATAAGTTTCTGCCCCAGCTCTAGGACCAGCCATTTCTCCAAGAATCCCTTGTTCCTTTTATTGGGGAATGGTATTAGAAATTGAGATCTGGGTAAATAGTATTATTTTAAAGACCTCTCTTCTTAGCTCTTACCCCCCTTTTTTTATTTTTTATTTTTTATTTTTTTTTTAAAGATTTTATTTATTTGACACAGAGAGATCACAAGTAGGCAGAGAGAGAGGAGGAAGCAGGCTCCCTGCTGAGCAGAGAGCCCGATGCGGGCCTCGATCCCAGGACCCTGANCTGAGATCATGACCTGAGCCGAAGGCAGAGGCTTTAACCCACTGAGCCACCCAGGCGCCCAATTACCCCCCTTTTTTTAAACACACTTGGGGATTCAGCAAGTGGCCAAAAGTAGTCCCAGCCTTCTAGGAACTTTAGTAAGTCTGGGAATTCTATGGGCAGTAAGAAGGGAGGCGGGATGGGGAGAGAGATGGTAGTGCTAAAGGGCAGAGAGAGGCGCCTGGGTGGCTCAGTGGGTTAAAGCCTCTGCCTTCGGCTCAGGTCATGATCTCAGGGTCCTGGGATCGAGCCCCCTCTGCTCAGCGGGGAGCCTGCTTCCTCCTCTTTCTCTGCCTGCCTCTCTGCCTACTTGTGATCTCTCTCTCTCTGTGTCAAATAAATAAATAAAATCTTAAAAAATAATAAAAAATAAAGGGCAGAGAGCCAGGGCACTGGAGCCCTTGTCTAGATCCTTCAGGTCCTACGTCTGCATTAGGTCAGGCACATCAGTATAAAGGACCACTAAAAACACTCATTCTAACTGTCTTTGTATCATTAGTAAGACCATGGTTGTATTTGGAGAGTCTAATATTGGTCACAGTCCTTTTACAAGGACCTTCTGATACATTGTTCTCTGTGTCTAGTTCCAAGAAAATTATCTCTGAAGATAAATTTGTGGGCTTTCATCAGAAAATAAATGATGTGTAACCAGCTTGGTTCTCTTTGTAGTCTTTTAATGTTGGCTTCCAGAAAACTTAGAGCCAAATATATTGTGTACATATCATTTGCTCATTTCAGGTTCTTGATAGTACCTATTTGTTTCTTCCTCCAGGTGAACTCTATATTCTTTTAACCCTAATTGCTTTATTTACCTAGTGTTTGGGCCTAAGCTGCTGCTGCTGCTGCTTTTTTTTTTTTTTTTTNTTAAAGATTTTTTTTATTTATTCATTTGACACAGAGAGAGAGATTACAAGTAGGCAGAGAGGCAGGCAGAGAGAGAGGAGAGGAGGAAGCAGGCTCCCTGCTGAGCAGAGAGCCCGATGTGGGCCTCGATCCCAGGACCCTGGGATCATGACCTGAGCCGAAAGCAGCGGCTTTAACCCACTGAGCCACCCAGGCGCCCTTTTTTTTTTTTTTTAAGATTTTATTTATTTATTTGAGGGATGCCTGGGTGGCTCAGTCGTTAAGTGTCTGCCTTCAGCTCAGGTCATGATCCAGGGTCCTGGGATGGAGCCCCGCATGGGGCTCCCTGCTCTGCAGGAAAGCCTGCTTCTCCCTCTCCCACTCCCCTTTGCTGGTGTTCCCTCTCTCGCTGTGTATCTCTCTGTCAAATATATAAAATCTTTAAAAAGATCTTATTTATTTATTTGAGAGAGAGCATAAGCAAGTGAGAGGGAGAGGGAGAGGGAGATGCAAACTCCCTGCTGAGCAGGGAGCCTAATGTGGGACTTGGGATCATGACCTGAGCCACCCAGGAGCTCTTGGCCTAAGTTTCTTAAAGATCCTTTTCAAGTAGGCAGGGTATTATCTTGACTGTTTCATAAAAGAAATGGGAGTAGGCTTTAGGAGCAGGACATGCTCAAGAACCTGTTTTCTAGCTGCTGCCTAGAAGGGTCCAAGAGAATCCAATTCTAAATGAGTTTATTTTCCCAGTGGCCTGTATTTTCACTTACTTGACAGTTTCAGTGTGAGTATTCACATATTCTTGACATCAGCTACTCTGCTTATACAATTAACACTTTTTCCCTACTTACTAAGTTGTGAACTTTGGTTTGCTTTTCAGAAGGTGTTATCTAGAACAAATCTGTATTACTTCCCATTCCTTGATGTCATATGAGCAAATTTTAATGGTTTCATGTTAACGTTTTTTAAATTAAGAACTTTATAATAAATATTGTGTTTATTGTTTAAAGAGAAGCAAGTACTCTTTTAAGGGCTTGCTGTTACAGGACGTGAAAATGGCAGTTATTTATCATAATACCAAAGTACGTTAGTAAAATTTAAGAAGAAAAAATAGGATCTCTTAATTCTTGAGAAACCAGATGATCTTTTAAGGTGATCTGTAATTAGAATATTTTAATTAGAGGAAATTTAAAAATCATCATTTCAGCCTTTTAGACTTTGCCAGCTCTGGCTAGTCATGAGCTTGGCTCAGTTTTCTATTTCTTAATTTTAGCTGCCTGCTGATTTATGTAATTATGTTGAGGTTAGTGTATACGATTTTTTTTTTAGATCAGTGACATGGGTCACACACACAGAAATATCAATGACTTGCCTCCTAAATAGCTGCAAAGTTATGAACTACATGGGAAACCTACTGATTCTCAGAAAAATTCAAGGATCTCAGAATGCCCAACAGTTCTTAAAAGCCTAAAATGAAAGTTAAGTTGTCATGTTGCCTGCCTGGATTTCCAGGTATCTGGATAAACAGCCCTCATATAGTTGTGTCAACTGAAGGTCATGGGGAATATAGAAAGGTGAAGGCCCTTAGGGAATTGTGATCATTATCACACACTTTCAGGGAGTTAATTTCATGCTAATAAAAGGTATAAGCAGGGCGCCTGGGTGGCTCAGTGGGTTAAAGCCCCTGCCTTCGGCTCAGGTCATGATCTCAGGGTCCTGGGATCGAGGCCCACATCGGGCTCTCTGCTCAGCAGGGAGCCTGCTTCCTCCTCTCTC
>LNAC01000027.1:9948044-10116502 GCA_002007465.1 Ailurus styani | reverse complement strand
AAAAAAAAAAAAAAAAACTTTAAAAAAAAAAAAAAAATTAAAAAAAAAAAAAAAAGGTGTAAGCAGTGGAAAGATGTCATCTTTCAGATGTCAAATCACCAAAGCAAGTGATTCTACCGTAATTGTAGTTACTCAGTACAGTGTAGCAAGGGACAATTTAAGCAACTTTTGCCCTTCTGAGTACCAGAGTCTTTCAGAAAAATAAGGCAGACTGCTTAATTCATTTTGCAAAGTGCTCAATGGGGGATTTTGCTAATGCCTCAATAAGAGTTTTCTGTTTTTATTTTATTTATTTATTTATTTTTAAAGATTTTATTTATTTATTTGTTTGACAGAGAGAAACACAGTGAGAGAGAGGAACACAAGCAGGGGGAGTGGGAGAGGGAGAAGCAGGCTTCCCGCTGAGCAGGGAGCCCCATGTGGGGCTAGATCCCAGGACGCTGGCATCATGACCTGAGCTGAAGGCAGAGGCTTTAACCCACTGAGCCACCCAGGTGCCAAGAGTTTTCTATTTTTAAAGATTTTTTATTTTTTAAGTGATCTCTACACCCAACGTGGGGCTCAAACCCAGAATCCTGAGATCAAGAGTCGCACGCTCTACTGACTGAGTCAGCCAGGTGCCCCTTAATAAGACTTTGCTGACTTAAATCTAGGCTTTTTTGTCATGTAGAGAGGCTCCTGTCCTTAAATTGGTGATTTAAAAAAATTTTTTTTATCTATGTATCTGTCTTATCTATTTGAGAGAGTGTGGACACATGCAGGAGCAGGAGGGACAGAGGGAGAGAGGGAGAGGGAGAGAATCCCAAGTAGACTCCCTGCTAAGTGTGGAGTTCATCGCAGGGCTTGATCCCACAGCCCTGAGACCATGACCTGAGCTGAAACCAAGAATCGTATGCTCAACTGACTGAGCCACCTAGGCGCCCCTGGTGGTTTTCCCTATGCTAGGTCCTTGCCTGACTGTGGAGATGATGACATCTTTGATGACTGTTCTGTGCTGTATTCTTATGCCATGCCCTGCTGTCCTCTTCTGGTCTCATTTACATTAAACATTTCTAATAACCTGTAATCCTTTCCTTCTGCCTTACGGATTAAATGAGGGGCACCTGGCTGGCTCAGATGATAGAGCGCATGCGACTCTTGATCTTGGGGTTGTAAATTCGAGTCCTATATTGGGTGTAGAGATTACTTAAAATTTTTTTAGGGGCAGGGAAAAAAATAAAAATTAAAAATTAGGGCGCCTGGGTGGCTCAGTGGGTTAAAGCCTCTGCTTTTGGCTCAGGTCATGATCTCAGGGTCCTGGGATCAAGGCCCGCATGGGCTCCCTGCTCGGCGGGGAGCCCGCTTCCTCCTCTCTCTCTCTCTGCCTGCCTCTCTGCCTACTTGTGATCTGATCTCTCTGTGTGTCAAATAAATAAATAAAATCTTTAAAAAAAATTTGTTTAAAGAAATAAACTAGTGTGGTCAGCAAATATGGAAGCTTTTTTTTTTTTAATCCAAATATGCCTTGGAGAAGTCCTACATTTTCTGCAACTTTATTCATAGGAGCTAAACCTAAGTTAGAGTTTTTAGATCAGCTCGAAATGTGAAAATCTGTTATTCCTGCAGTCTGTCTTTTTGAACTTCCTCCTTGCTCTTAAGAATTGTCGTTGTGCTTTTGGGAGTGAGGGAGTGGGGATGCGTAAGTATCATGGGTGAACAGATTCTGAAGAAAGGAAGAGTGACACCACACTGGTAACTACATATTACTTTGAAATTTGATTAGTTCCCAGACCTAATGTGTGTGTTCAAGGTTCTAAAGAAGTCTTCTTAAGCCTTTTCTTTTACTTGATACAGGAAAAGTATTACATGAACAAGAGGCCTTTAGGAATCTTCGGGGCTAAATATTCCCTCCCCCTTGCAGATTATTTAGTTATTGCCGGCTTCAGGGCCTCTCCCTTGTGAGTGCCTGGTGAGCCCTCCGTGGTGCAGAATGGCTGACTGAACAGTGCAGTGTCCCACTTGGGAGGACTCTTCAGGCGCTCTTACTTGCACCGACCCAAAGAATCCATCACATTCTGTTAGTCTTTCTTGGCTTCTGTGCAGTCCATTCGTGCAAAGATTCCTTTTGTGGAGAGGCAATATGGAATGTAGTAAGAACATGAAGTTTAGACTACTTCAAATCCCCATAGACAATTTATTAACTTTGTGATGATGGGCAAGTTACTAAGTTTTTGCATCAGTAAAATGGGGATAATGAGACAGGCCTCTCTGGGATTGTTGTGAAGATTAAATAAATATTATGTAATAAATTAATAGCATAATTCCTTAATCCCCTTATCCTTTCAAACCACTCAGTTGCAGAACCTCAAGCCTAAATCACTTAATGCTTTTTTCTTTGTTCCTGCATCCTGGCTGCTAAGTGTTGCCACTAGAAATCAGTGGTCCATTATCTCAGCTGAGACCTCAGTGCTGCCCAGCAATACTATTATGTGATTTTTTTTAAAAAAAGATTTTATTTATTTATTTGAGAGAGAGTACAAGCAGGGTGGGGAGGAGTAGAGGGAGAGGGAGAAGCAGGCTCCCTGCTCAGCATCCCAAGTCCCTGGTATCATGACCTCAGCCAAAGGCAGATGTGTGACTGAGCTACCCAGGTGCCCCCTTTTGTGTGATTTTGTTCCGCTTTCTTAGGCAGAGGTCAGAAGTTGGTGGCCCAGAAGGACTCGGTTCTATAGACCTCTTTTGTTTGGCCTTGAGATAGTTTTTCATATGTTAGAATGTGAGGATTTAAAACTCAAGAGATTTCAAATAAAAGATAAAATGCCTAGCTTCTTTTGAAAAATTGGATGCTCTGAAAATCCAGCATGACATACAAATCATTGGTTTCTCTCGTGAGCCAGGCACATCTTCTCACTTTGTCAAATTGTCCATGACCTTGTGGACCTACACTGGTCCATTAGATTCAGTTACATTGCTCACTTGATCCTTGTAGATACTGGCTTTTTGGTTTTATCCTATGGGCTCTCCCTCCTTAAAATCCCCTCACATTTGTCCCCTTCTTTTCATACCCAAAGCCTTCATCATTTCTAACCTGGAGTAATAGTGTCCTAATCCATCTTTTCTTTTTTTTTTTAAGATGTTATTTATTTATGATAGAGTGAGAGAGGGAACACAAGCATGGGGGAACGGGAGAGGGAGAAGCAGGCTCCCCACTGAGCAGGGAGCTGATATGGGGCTCCATCCCAGGACGCTGGGAACGTGACCTGAGCTGAAGGCAGATGTTTAACGACTGAACCACCCAGGCGCCTCTGATCCATCTTTTCATTGCTAGTATTGTCCCTCTCGAGGGACTTGTCTTCACAGTCAGATTCATCTTTCTAAATTGCAAACTGAATTATATCACTCTCTTGTTTCAAATTTTTCACTGCCTTTCCACTTCGAACCAAATGAAATTTAAACTCCCTAGCATGGTGTTGCATTTCTATGTGATCTGGCCAGTACCTCTCTAGCCATTTAACATCTCTGGGTTTCAGTTTCTTGCTATGGAGCATTAGAGAAATAATAGTTCTTACCTATAGCATTATAATAAAGATTAAATTTAAAAAACATATAAAGTACTTGGCATGGTACTCAAGCTTTAGTAGGTACTCAATAAATATTAGTTATTAGTATTATGTTACTACTATATTTTTGTTTTGTTTTATTCTGGACCCTAGGTCTTCACATTTGCCTTTCTTTCTACCCTGAATGTTTTTACATCCCTATTTTTCCCTTAATTGCAGCTCATCCTCAGGACTTAGCTCATGTGTCACCTCCACAGTACACTCCCTGAACCTCCATATCCTGTGGCACCTGTGCTTACCTCTAATAGTGCACTTTTCACATTACAGCGAAGTCTCATTTCTTACTTGTCTCATTTAGACGTTTAAGCTCTTCGAAGACAGAAACTATCTTACATATCCCTGTATCCCAAGCATTGACAAATTAACGATCAACATCATTCATAGCAGAAGATACTTGATTAATATTACTGCTGTTATTTTTAGGTAATTTAGAAGATGTGCCATAAAACATTTTTAATTAACCCCTCATTTCAAATTAGTCTAGCAGTGAAAACTATTCTTTTTTTTTAAGATTTTATTTATTCATTTAAGAGAGAGAAAACAACCAGGGAGGAGGGGCAGAGGGAGAGGGAGAAGCAGGCTCTGTGCAGAGCAGGGAACGCAATGTGGGGCTCAATCCCAGGACCCAGAGATCATGATCTGAGCCGAAGGCAGTCGCTTAACCAACTGAGACACTTAGGCCTGAGAACTATTCTTTAGTTGTTATATTTTTCCCCAAAATGAAATACCTTTATTCCTGACCATACGTGATACATGCCTTCGTAGAAAATCAAAAGCAAAATGAAAGTATAAAGAAGTCTTACTACTCAGAAAAAAACTAGTGTTATTAAAGTGCTTTAAATGCATAAGCTTTTGTGTGCTACTCAGTTTCCATATTTAAAATCTCACCTATAAATGAATCTTATTTTACAGACAGCATTAGAACATCTAGTTTAATATAAGGAAGCTACTATTTTTGTGTTCCATATTGCAGGTAGCTTCCTGTCTTAAATAATGAAATGTGCCTTCTGCTAGGATAGCCATGACCCCTAAAAAAAAAAGTTGCAGTCCAGTGTGTCACATTACTGTGTCATTCCCTTGTTTTATATATGACCATTCACTTACCAATGTATGCCGCTTCATCTGTGCTTACAGGCCATTCTCTATAAGTGGAGCAGTTTCAGTTTGGAGAACTAAAGCTAACAACCTAGAAGAAAGAAATGATCATTGGCGGAAGCCAAGGATGTCTTTTTTAGGACAAATTTCTTGTTTATCTCCCATGTCTCTCTGCCACCCCATTTGACTACTGACATAATTGATGTGAAATTTGCAGGAGTAGATCTTCAAGATTTTCTTTTCCATGCATGCCTTCTTTCCTTCTCTTTTTGCAGCAGGTGTCCCATTTCCATTCTCTGCCCCTACCTCCACCCCGTCAAAGTTTGTTTTATAGAAGAGATGTGTTTTATTTTTAATTAACATATAATGTATTATTTGTTTCAGGGGTACAAGTCTGTGAGTCATCAGTCTTACACAATTCACAACACTCACCACAACACATACCCTCCTCAGTGTCGATCATCCAGCCACCCTATCCCTCCCACCCCTCTCCTCTCCAGGAACCCTCAGTTTGTTTGCTGAGACCAAGAGTCTCTTAAGGTTTGTCTCCCTGTCTGGTTTCATCTTTCCCTCCCTTCCCCTATGATCCTAGAAGACATGTGTTCCTATATGTCTTTCTCCTTTTTGTAGTACATTCTTCTGGTAATTGTCCACTTCAGTTTTGTGACCTGTCTCTTTCTAGGTAATGATACTGGTGTAAATTTTATATAGTAAACTTTTGCTAATAAGCCCAATTTGGATCAACCGTATCGCCTTTTTAGTATGCTAAGGCATTCAGTAGCAGTGACATTTTAGCCTTCAGTGTGGATATATGTATGTTTGAATGAATGAAATTTGGTGTATTTCGGTTTCATCTTCTAATCCAATTCCTGTCTTTAAGAATGGTCTGAACATAGTCATCATAATGAGAAATACCAACTATTTTCTGTAGACATTGTTTCCATTCTCCAGTTTCTATAAGTTCTCTTCCCCAGTGTTATTTGCTTCCTATTCTTACTTACTTTTTATTTTAGATCACAGATTCTGCTGGTCATATTCTGTACTCCAAGGAAGATGCAACCAAGGGGAAATTTGCCTTTACCACTGAAGATTATGATATGTTTGAAGTGTGTCTTGAGAGCAAGGGTAAGTAATCAGAGTGTTTTCCCTGAATTAAGTGTCTCCTCTCAAATTAGAGCATGAACTTTCTCTCTTGGGCTACTAGGGAGAGGAAATGGAAACTACATTTGTTTATATGTCTTTCACACATATAAGTGAAAGTTGGCTAATCAGCAGAATTCTTCATGGACAGGAGTAGGCATTTCTTGAATGCTATGACATATATGGCTTGAATGATAGAGCTGAATTTTGTATAGATGCTGGAATATAGTGCATTTACATATATGCTAGTGACATGTTTTCTCAGGGATTAGAAATAAGGTCTTTCTGACAAACAGTACACGGCAAAGCTAGAAATACTTTTGGTCTCCAGAGCACTTTCCTAGTTCTATCTTGCGGTGGATTCTTCTGTGCATCTCAACACCAAAAACCCATAGTACCATTTAGTCTGATTACTTGATGGCTTCTGTGCTCAGTAATGGGTGAAAAGGCAGAGTCCTTTTTACTCCCTATTCATTAGCTTAAAGGATGCTAGACTCTAAAATCTTAACGCATTTATACTTATTACATTAGTTGGGACCCTTTTGGCCTGCAGGACGTAAAAACTGAAAGTGTCTTAAAGAAAAAGAAGAGATAGATCCTTTGACTCTCCGAATTCTCTGGAAGTTTGCAACCTGGTGCTGACCTCAGGCACAGCTGCGTCTTGGTGTTTTAACAGTATCATTGGAACTCTACCTCTCTCTTAGTATTTCCTTTCCTTGCCTCCATTTAATTTTAGTCTCAGGCTTCTTCTGTGTAGTAGCAAAAGGACTTCTAGCAGTTTTACATTTGTAGAATATTCAGAATATAGGATCCTAGAAGAAGAGCAAGCACCTTTGCCAGCAGTGTCAGTAAATTCCCAGGAATGGCAGACGAACCAGCTGCTTTTGACAGTTAATCAAAAATTGACTCCCTTGATCTAAAGTTGGTCAATTTAGCCTAAAAGCTAAGGGAGTTTGCCAGAAGTAAATGGACTAATAGATTAAAAATAAAAAATTAAAGTATTTTAATGATGATTTCATCACTTATATCCTCTTCACTGCTCCCACTGGTGCCAGTTCCAGGATGTCTCAGCTATATTCTAGACATTTCCACATGGTTGTGCCACTCTTGCCTCAAAACCAAGATGTCTGAGACTGTTCACAAGTCTCCCTTTCAAACTAATTCCCCTCTTATTAGTGTTACCACTATCCGTCCAGTTACTTGTGCTCATAATTTGAAATTATTTTTGCCTTTTTTCAGTCTGTCTTCAAGTTATACTGATAATTCTTTCAAAATATCTTCTGTATCTGTCACCACACAAATATGAACTCTAAACTTTTAAATCATAAATTGTGTTGGGGCGCCTGGGTAGCTCAGTTGGTTAAGTGGCTGACTCTTGATTTTGGTTCAGGTCATGAGTGATCTCAGGCCTGGGATTGAGCCCTGTGCTGGGCTCTGTGCTAGACGTGGGGCCTGCTTAAGATTCTCTCTCTCCCTCTGCCACCCCCCCCAAAAGTACATGTGTATGTATATATATATGTATAAATGTATAAACACACAGCATAGTCAGAACTCAATTTCTAGTTTCATTTATTTTGATATGGAAACGTGATACCGTGTAGTCTTTTTATTTTTTTTAAGATTTTATTTATTTATTTATTTGACAGAGAGAGAGAGAGAGATCACAAGTAGGCAGAGAGGCAGGCAGAGAGAGAGGGGGAAGCAGGCTCCCTGCTGAGCAGAGAGCCTGATGTGGGCCTCAATCCCAGGACCCTGAGATCATGACCTGAGCCGAAGGCAGAGAGGCTTAACCCACTGAACCACCCAGGTGCCCCGATACCATGTAGTCTTTAGAGCACCTTTTAAAAAATTGTCCATTTGACAGAGAAATGCAGAGAAGTTAGGTGTTTTGTTTTGTTTTTAACAAAAGGGACCCTTTAGGGCTATTATGTCAGATAAGGGGCTAGGCTTGCTGGTCTGTGCAAGAAACTATATGGTCTAGACTAAGAATAGCCAGAGGTCTGTGGTTTTGTGGTTTCGCTTGTGTTTGAATAATGCTAATGCTGTGCTGTGGCAACAGAGAGATGGTGGGAAGAGCCTGTTAAGAAGAGAATATTTTGATCTTTTGGGCCAGGTGGGGTTGTGAGCTGATTCAGTTTCATAATTTTTAAATGAGGAAGGAGAAGCAAAAATCTGCACTGCATCTCTTATGGGCCAATGCTGTGATCACGATTACACATTGGATTTGGGAGAAGAGATCTCCCTCTCTGGGTGCTACTTTTTTTGTCTTGTTTTGGAGACTTAACTGGTTTAATGCTCAGAAGGCATCTGTGACTTAGTTTCTTAGTCCTACCTAGGTAGTGTTACTTCTGTTGCTTTCTCTCTCTTTTTTAATTTACATTTTTTAAAAGATTTATTATTTTTTTAAGATTTTATTTATTTGACAGAGAGAGAGACGGCGAGAGAGGGAACACAAACAGGGGGAGTGGGAGAGGCAGAAGCAGGCTGCCTGCTGAGTGACGAGCCTGATGTGGGGCTCGATCCCAGGACCCTGGGATCATGACCTGAGCAGATGCTTAACGACTGAGCCACCCAGGCATCCCATAAAGATTTATTTTTATTTTTATTTATTTATTTTAAAGATTTTGTTTATTTATTTGACAGAGAGACAGCAAGAGGGAACACAAGCAGAGGGAGCGGGAGAGGGAGAGGGAGAAGCAGGCCTCCCGCTGAGCAGGGAGTCCAAGGCAGGGCTTGATCCCAAGACCCTGGGATCATGACCTGAGCTGAAGATAGATGCCCAAACTGAGCCACACAGGCACCCCACGGTTTTTATTTATTTATTTGTCAGAGAGGGAGCACAGGCAGGGGGAGTGGCAGACAGAGAAGCAGGCTCCCCGCTGAACAAAGAGCCTGATGTGGGACTCAATCCTAGGATCCTGGGATCGTGACCTGAGCTGAAGGCAGACTCTTAACCAACTGAGCCACCCAGGCGCCCCTGATGTACATTTTCTTTTTTTAAGATTTTTACTTTATTTTCAAGTAATCTCTTACACCCAGTATGGGGCTTGAACTCAACCCAGGACTAAGAGCCACATGTTCTACCAACTCAGCCAGCTAGGCACCCCTCTGTTGCTTTCAAGTTGATCTTTCTAATCTCTGTAAAAGAACTTCTTGTTCTGGCTTTGGCAGCACATATACTAAAAGAACTGCTTAACTGTCTTTTAAACATGCCGTACTCATTTTAATATTTGAGCCTTTGCCTGTGCTTTGCCCTTTGCCTAGAGTACTTTTTCCTTGCCTTCAGGTGCTCTCTCTCTAGTAAAGTCTGTCCGCAACTCATCCCTTCCCTTTTCTAACCTTTACTCCATAGCTGGGATTATCTGAACTGGTTTTTTCCTCTTAAAGTTTTTACTGCTTTGCATTTTGATTGTAGCTGTTAGGATGTTTGTCTTGGATCCCCATCGAATTATTTGAAGGCAGAGATTGTAATTCAGCCACCTAGTGAGTTCTCACTGACTAGTTATTGAATTGACTTCAGTCCATTTCAGAAACCTTCAGCGTTCAGGCAGCAGAGAATATAGTACTATTCTCTCTGGCTTGTAGTTTATAGAGAACTCCCATGCTTAAGTGGCACTATTGCACTAAACTCCTAATTCCATGTAGGCAGGTTTTGTTTTTGTTTTTGTTTTTTTAAGATTTTATTTATTTATTTATTTGTCAGAGAGAGAAAGAAAGAGCACAAGCAGGGGGAGTGGCAGGCAGAGGGAGAAGCAGGCTCTGAGCCTGATGCGGGACTCTATCCCAGGACCCCGGGATCATGACCTGAGCCGAAGGCAGATGCTTAACTGACTCAGCCACTCAGGCATCCCCCATGCAGGCAGTTTTTTTAAATTTCATAATTAGGTGAATTCCTGGGGATTGGGACTGAGCAATTTTCTAGGACTCTTGACTCTTTCTCTCTCTCCTGTTGATTTAAGATTAAATTCTTTTTTGATCAAGCTAAATCAGTTTACCTTTTCTAGTATGAGCCTAGTTCTGTTGGCCCTACTATCCCAAATAGACATTTCTCCTCCTAAGTAGCATGCCTGAAAATTGTACTCTTCTTTACAAGTGTTTTTCTTGGGCTGTTCTCTTTTAAGTGTTTTGTGGGTCCTATAACATTTTACTAACCTACTTAAATGTACTTACGTTGACCAAAATGTTTGAATTAAAGTGGAATATTAGCTAAATTCTGTGTTGTTTTCAGTATTCATATTTATATTAAGTAAATCTGAGCTTAGCATATACCCAATAATCCTTTTTTTCAGAATTTGACAGGACACCCTTTTCAGATGTGGAAATGTACCCCTTTCAATCTTAGTTGGTGCCCACTACCTATTGGTCTATATGCCACTCAGTTTTATACTGTTTTGACTTGAGTTTTGTTTCCTAATCCAGTAAGTCTGTACGTTGCCTCTTCTGCTGTTCTGTTCCTGTGTAGTACCAGCTGCAGTGTCTTATGTCCTGCCTGCCCAGAGACGTTTGCCAGCAGCATGTTCTCGTTGCTTTCAGGCACCCCACACAGACATGGGCTTTGTCTGGAATGCTTGTGATTTTAGCCAGAGCCAGGAATTTTCTGCAGCTGAGTAGGGGGAGGAGTTGTGGCTGTTTCCCTCTATTGAGAGGGTAGGGGTTAGAGAGAGGGAGGGTGGGTGGGTGATTTCCCGGAATTTTAAATATTCTGCACAATGAATCTTTTGATTTCTTTCTCAGGAACAGGGCGGATACCTGATCAACTCGTGATTCTAGACATGAAGCATGGAGTGGAGGCGAAAAATTACGAAGAGGTATGTCCTGCTGTAACAGCCAGTAGTAGCGTGCTGTGCTAGGAGGTTTCCGTGACCCAGTCAGGCCAACTGGCTGTGCTTTGCCCAGAAGGCTTTTGTTTTCTCAGCAGTCATGTGACAACCAGCTACACTCTTATTGATACAAAAAATTGTGTTAACAGCCTTGAACAATAATTCTGGCTGTGCCTTCAGCCAAGTGACTGAACCAGCTATCCCATAGACACCGTTGGTGTGTAGGGGTGTCTGGGTAATTCAGTTGGTTGAGCGTCTGCTTCAACTCAGGTCATGATCTCAGGGTCCTGGGATCGAGCCCCACGTTGCGCTCCCTGTTCAGTGGGGAGTGGGCTTCTCCCTCTCCCTCTCCTCCTCCCCCTGCTCATATGCGGTCTTTCCTCTCTTTCTCTCTCTCAAATAAATAAAATCTTTAAAAAAAAACAAACCAAAATCACAAGAACTATTTAAGACTGGAGGATTGATCCTTACAGAAAGTTGAGTGTTTTTACCCAGGTCAGAATCTTTTTACAACAGTACCTGAAGGTATGAAGAGGTGGAAGACAGAAAATGTAAATGGTTTTTAAAGAATGTGAACTAAGTAAAGGAAAGTTGATTTAAGTGATTTAAGAGAATTTTCTAGGACTGATGGACCCACAGAAAGTTGCTCCATCTTTGGTCAGGACCTGGGAAGGAAATGTCCTAAAATGGAAGAAGATTGGAAGTGACTGGCTAATTCTGCAACAGGAAGTATGGTAGTACAACAATTGCAGCTCTTTGTCTTTCCTCTTTTTCTTGGTTCAGATATGCAATAGAAGAACACAAGGCTGAGTTAGAGATAGTGAATGGAAGATGGTTCCTGATAGAGACTTTGAATTGCTCGTTTCTGGGTCTAAGCTGGTTTAGTTAAAAGGCAAAAAGCAAGAGAGCCTCTTTATTTGATGAATTGAAGAGTGAATTGAAATAATCCTTTTAAACTTCGATGGTTGAGAAGAATCTTAATTTTATTCAAATAAGATAGTGTATGTAAAAATGCTGTTGTACTGTATAAAAGAGAAAAATCTTGTTGCCGTTATTCTGAGGTCGAAGAATAGGTAAGACGATTTTCAGTTTTCAGTGAGTGCTGCAGTCTTCTCTACTTGATGCCACTTCCTAAGCCAGCATGCGTTGTTAACAACAGAAATTTTACCTGTTGTAACCTTTTCCTCCTGATGTGAGGGCTGCCATTATACTAAGTAATAAGGCACTTGAATAGACATTGGACATCATTTTTCCCTCTAAAACAGAGGGCATTATTGTGAGTTTACATGGAAAACGATGTGGACATCTCTGTCACAGAGCATGATAGAACTCCTCTTCCTCCTAGAATGTCTGCCATCCTTGTACTTTGTTGACATTGGGGAAGGGCCTTTATCTTTCCTGACCTTTTGCTTAACCCAAGAGGGGAATCCCTAGCAGAAAGGAAACCACAGCACTTCCTTTGCCTGCTTCCTGCTTTGGAAGTCTGGCACGTCCTAATAAGCATGCCGTTACGCACATGGTTACAACACAGCTCTAAATTCTGTTTCTTAACCAAGTAACTCCTGCTACTGCTCTTGGCGATCTTACCACCAACCCCTTCCCCCCCCCCCCAAAAAAAAACGCAAACTGAGACAGAGAAGTGGTTTCAACACAGGCCAAAAGCAGCCCTTTCCTCAGTCAGTGGCTAGGCTCCCTTGAATCTTGCTTAGAAATAGCTATTACTTGTCTCTCAGCAAATGCCTGTGACAAGAACATGAATAATAGAAGCACTTGTTCTCTGGTTAATTACCAGAGAGCACTGAGCGTATGTAGAAGTTTTGAGGCATTTAATTTCAGGCCCATGAGGTAATAGAGAGCTTTTATCTCCAGAGGATTCGGGCCTATTGGCCTAAGCATTTGGCTTTGGGGAGGTGGCACATTTCTTTAAGTTTCTCCCTCACAGTTGTGGGCTTCATGATTCTAAAATCCCTTGTGGTTTTGTAAAATTGAATAGTAGTCAGTGTTTCAGTAGCTGGGCAGAGTGCTACAATGCCTACTAAATTGTTGTAGAGGATTTACTTAATTAGCGCATGTGAAATTGGTATGTAAACAGTATATGTAAGATGATATTTAGAAGCTAGAATGGTTGTCCTATTGTAAAGAAGCATAGAGTCTTATAGTTTGAATTCTTAAAAGCGTTCAGAACGCTTATGTTCTCAGAAATAAAGCACTTTTGATTCCCTGTGTTGAATTTTAAGGACCTTTCACCACTGTCTTTTGCCCATGGTTTGGCGGGGGGGGGGGCGCGGTGGGACACATCTTTATAGAGCCAGTACGTGAATTGAGCCTGTATGTGTATTTTTTTCCTTTTTTTGAGTTTGTGGTCTGTGGAACTAGAGCAGCTGCTTATGAGGACTAATTGTTTAACCCTGCAGTTGTGGACAGGAAGGCAGTAACTGTCCCACAAAGTAGGAGCTATCTGACCCATCCTTTCACTCTGGGGCTGTATATGTCCCTTCTTGATGTGGATGTCAGCATTTTCAGTACAACTAAAATCCTGTTGTGCCTGTGAGTTCTCTTAGTGTGTCATTTGCTATCAACATGTATACCAAAAACACAGTTGCCCTTATTGGAGCAACAGCTGAAGACTTTCCAGAAGTTCTACTTTTTTGAATGCCCTTAGGGAGGAGGAACTCTGGTTCTGTATCTTTGATCCAAAATACTTTTCTCAACCTGAGTTAAATGAAATAACATATGGGCAAGGCACCTGACACAGTTTGTTTAGTTCAGTAGATTTTGCTCCCTTCACCTACCCTTTCTGGAAACTGACTATGACAAAGTAAATAGGATCATGCTAAATTTCATATAACCCTAAGATTGGCAGTATTATCTGACCTTATTTTTGGCACATTCTTGACTTTGAGCTTCTGTGAAGAGGCCTGTGATTCACATACCTCCCCACACAGGTAGACTTGTCTTTGGCGGTAGGTCTGCCTTCTTTATCTTGATTATGTAGACTGGATGATCTCCACTATTACTGCTGTGCTTCTAAAATTTGGGGGGCAGTGGTGGGGAGTGTGGAGGTAACAGCAGTTTGACTGAATTTGGCTTACCACAAGAAGCTTCTCTTGAGTTTCAGTGCTCCACCAAGGAAAACAATCTAACAATTCTCTAGAGGTCGGTTTCACGTGTGTGTTTTAAGAAGCAGTTTTTTAGAGTTAAAATGTTTCCTTGGTGCAATTACATATGACTCTGAATTCTAGGTTCAGGTCATCACTAGGGCAGTGGAAGATTTGGATATGGCTTAAGAAGGGTAATTTCACAGTTTTTTGGAGGTGTTGTGCATATGCAGGGAAAGGCTTTCTGACTTGCAGCTATTCCAACTGGTCCCAACCACTGCAGATGAGAGTGATAGCTGGTAGGGAGGACTTTCCCCTGGGCAGTGGGTGAAAGAAGATGCAGAGTGCTCTGAGGAAGCCTTGCTTCACGGGACCAGCAACACTTATGATCTCCTATGAGAAAGTTGGCTTCTCTGAAGAAGGCATTGGATGGGCATGCTATACAAAGTATACATTGATTAAGTTCAGGGGCCAAACTAGTGTGGGGAAAAAAACAATGTGAATATGACAGTGTATGATTATTAATTATGTGGCACAGTCAGAGTGCTGTAGGACTTTAGGAAAGAGGGAGTTGGTGTTGACAAGTGGTTGAAGGAAGTTTCATGGTTAAGGCTTGAAAGGATAGGATTTGAGTACACTGAGCAGATAGGCTTTTGGAAGTCAAAGGTATGGTTTTGCTTGCATTTTACAGCAGCAGAGCTTTGCAGTTTTGATGCTGAGTAAATGCTTTGGTGACCTTGGCTAGGGATTCAAGTGACCGTGGTTCTGCTAGTCCTGGTCTTCCACCCAACGGACTTGATAACTATGGAATCTTAAGTTCACTTGTAAAATGAAGTCCCTTGTAGCTCTAACATTCTTTATTGAATGGCTGCAGTTTACAGGGGGAATGCTACCCCCTAGTGGAGAACCTGTGGTACATAACATTGTCAAGTAACCTTTGCTTTTGTCAAGCTGTTGACAAAATACAGATCATCCTTCCAGCCTAAGAAGAGAGCAGACTGGAATAATGGCCTGCTGTCATGAAACATGTATAATTTCACATTCTTACAGAGGTTTTGAACATTAAATCACATGTTCAGAAGAGCAGAACAACAGTCAGTGGGGATTTTTTTTTTTAAGATTTTACTTGACAGAGAGAGAAATTACAAGTAGGCAGAGAGAGAGGAAGAAGCAGGCTCCCTGCTGAGCAGGTAGCCCGACGTGGGGCTCGATCCCAGGACCCTGAGATCATGACCTGAGCCGAAGGCAGAGGCTTTAACCCACTGCGCCACCCAGGCGCCCCTCAGTGGGGATTTTTAATACAGTTGTTCTTGTTATCTTTTTGTACTATGATAAAAGTCATGATGATACTCTGAATACTTAGTCCTGGGCAAGCAAAGGGGGTCTTCCTGAGAATAGTGATGATAATTTGCTTAAAACTTTTACTCTGTTAGTGTGTAAAAATTAAAATAATAGCAGTATGAAACCAGGGAAGTTTGACTAATAAACTGGACAACTTACCCAGATCCTTGTGGCCTAATATAGCTTGATCCCTTCACTTTTGATCCAGAAAAAAACTTAGTGTAGTCTGCTAGTTTCCTTCATCAAATCTTTAGTACCTTCAGAATAAAATATAAACTCAAGACTTGGATTCCAGTCCCCACTCCATCAACCTCTGAGAACTTGGGCAAGTTATTTAACACTTTGAATCTTAATTTACTAATCTGAAAAATTTAGGGATAATAATAATAACTTACATGGGATTATTAGGATTAAGCAAGGTTATAAGGTATAAAGTATATACAAATTGTGGGTATATACTGATAGGTCTAATTCTTTATACTACCTTCTTCATGCTCTTCCTCAGTTGAGGTCCACCCTAATTTCTGAGCATTATATTTGCGATTACCAACCACCCTCCCCCAGGCATGGATATGTGTTGACACATGAGTGCGTGAGTGCGTACACACACACACATACCGGACTACGTACAATCTAAGCATGGCCTGCAGTGTCCTCTCTCCATGTTTTGGTTTGCCAGTTCCCCTCAGCCTTGAATGCCTTTCTCTCTCATCTCTTTCAAAATCCTGCATATTTTGTGAGACCCACCTCACCCACTTCCTGTTAAGCTTTCCTTTATCCTTGCAACTATGATTAATCTTGTGCTATTTTCTTTCCTTTTAATGTATGCTTTTGTTGTAGAAGTTAATATATAATGCCTTATATTATAGTTATAGCTTTTTATATGAGCCTCCCAACCAGACTATGAGCTTCTTAGGAGCAGAAATCATCATTTATCTTTGTACCTTGCACATAGTAAGCCCTCAAGAAAGCATTGTTGTTAGGGTCATAAATGGTTTATGGGGTTTTTTTTAAAGACCACTTCTTGGGCACCTGGGTGGCTCAGTGGGTTAAAGCCGCTGCCTTCGGCTCAGGTCATGATCCCAGGGTCCTGGGATCGAGGCCCACATCGGGCTCTCTGCTTAGCAGGGAGCCTGCTTCCTCTTCTCTCCTCTCTCTCTGCCTGCCTCTCTGCCTACTTGTAATCTCTCTCTGTGTGTGTCAAATGAATAAATAAAATCTTTAAAAAAAAAAACCACTTCTTAAATTATTTTTATCTCTAGGTTTAGATTAAATGTAAATATATATCCATTATTATTGTTATTTACCATTGAATATCCATGATGTGTCAGATGGTTGGAATAGAAAGTTGGTTTTTAACATTATTTTTGTCTCTTGGCAATTCTTTAAGTTTCCTAGATTTAAAATTAAAATCAAATAAATAAAGGTATTTGTTAGGCAGAGATGTGTTTTAGGGAAAGAAACCTTCATCCCACTCTTAGAAGGTTGAAAATAATTTACCAAATTAAGGACAGGGTTGAGTAAGTGTTATTTCATTGAGGAAATAACATCAACAGCATTTCCAATATCAAGGAAAATGGGAATTGGCTATTTGGTTATGAATAGAACTATGGAGTTTGGAGTAGGACCTATACTGGAAAAAGTTGGGGAACTGAATGATTAAGTAAACAAACCTGTATGCAGTATGGCATCTGGGGCAGCAGTTAAGAAGAATGAGGTGAATCTGTAAGCACTGAATCTTATTAAATGAAAAAATGCAAGCCGTGAACAATGTGTGCAGTAGGACCCCCATTTATAAATATGTTTTTAATTGTATGTTTCTGTGTACATTTATATGCACACCAAAGCATAAATAGTGTGTATCTTCTAGCAAGTTCTAGAAAGATATACACCAAATTCATAACCATGGTTACCTCTGAGAAGGAATGTGTGGATAATGGGAATTGAGGAGCTATGTGAAGGTAGGCTTTTTGTCTTTGCTCCCTTTGCTTCTGAATAGTTTACATTTTTAGCAAGAGAACATGTTTATGTGTTGCTTGTACAACTAAAAAATAAATGAAACATCAGAAAAGAAAAGGAGCAGGATTTTTGGCTGTAATCTACAAAGGCCATCTTCAGTACCAAATTTATTTGGTTTTTCAGGTTTTAGGGCTTTTCACGTTTTAGGCATTTGGCCTATTGTCATTTAACAAAAAAGGTGGGGAGGGTTAGAAGTAGGTCTTTAAAGTACTTTTTAAAAAGAATGTTTTCAGGGACGCCTGGATGGCTCAGTCAGTTAAGCTTCTGGCTTCAGCTCAGGTCATGATTCCAGGGTCCTGTGGGGCTCCCTGCTCAGTGGGGAGCCTGCTTAATCCCTCTCCCTCTGTGGCTCCCCCTACTTGTGCTCTCTCTCGCTCTCTCTCTCTGGCAGATAAATAAAATCTTTAAAAAAAAGAATATTTTCAGCTGGCAGAGGCATGGCCATAGTTTCACTTCCAGTTCTTTTTGCAAGTTTCTATTTAGAGAGCCTTAAATCATTTATGACTAAAGAAGTTTCATGCCATTGCTTTTATACTCTCTCATTCAGGAAGTTTTAGAGATGATAGTATAAACCGGGAGGGAAAATGTTAAACAGACCAAAGTTGAGCTTATTATATATGTCTTGTATTGATATCTTTTCCCTGGGGAATTTCTTTGCTCTGTGGCTCTATACGAGATCAACAGATATGTATTCTAGATTACTGACAAAATTTGGCTTTTGGGCATCAAGCTAGGAGAGATAGCTAAATGCATTAACTAACCATTAGTTCAATGTTATAGTCAGTTAGCTTCATTCTGTTTCTGTCAGTCATGCCATTAACTCTAAGCCAACATTTTACAAATGTAAGAAAATGTACATACGGTCTATGAAAACTTAGATGGATCATTGCAAATTCATCACATTTTATGTACCTTATTTAAATATAAACTTAATTTTTATATCCCCATCCTAACATCAATTTCTTGGTTTATTTTAAATAACTTTTTTTTTTAAGGTTTCATTTATTCATTTGAGAGAGAGAGGCAGAGAGAGCACAAGCAGAGGGAGAGGGAGAAGCAGACTCCCCACTGAGCTGGGAGCATGACGTGGGGCTCGATCCCAGGACCTGCAGATCACAACCTGACCCAAAGGCAGATGCTTAACCATCTGACCTACCCAGGTTCCCCAAATAACTCTTATTTTCAATAACTTCACATGTTCAGTGTGGCATATAGACAAGCAAAGAGAACATAAGAATACCCTTAAACTCTTACTGTTCATCCCATGTTAACTGCTGTTAACATTAACTGAAAAAAAACAAAGAAGGTGAATTGGACAAAAGAGAAGAAAAAGTAGGGAGTTCTATAGAGAACATACAATAAATAGAGAGTAAAGAAGCAGATATAGAAAAAGAATTTTTTTTAAAGATTTTGTTTATTTATTTGAGATACAGAGTGAGAGAGCACGAGCAGGGGAGCAGAAAGAAAGGGAGAAGTAGGATCCCCACCGAGCAGGGAGCCTGACGGGGGCTCGATCCTAGGACCCCAGGATTATGACCCAGTAAGCTGAAGGCAGATGCTTAACTGAGCCATCAGGCATCCATAGAAAAAGAATTTTTGATGAATTCTCTGTGTAAGAAAGATTTAAGAGCAACTGGTATATGAGTTTTAAGATCTAGAAAACTCTGGTGGTATATCCTCATTTTAAAAGTAAATCATAATCTAAGATTGATAGGAAAAAACAAAAAGAATAATGAAATCTTTGCTTTTGTCGTATCTGCCTTTAGTTACTAGGTACTCTTGGAGGTTTCACAGTCGTCTAGGTTGAGAAAGGAAAACAGTTCATTTCTTTCTCACATCCTTAAATCTTTAGCATACAGGAAGTCCTCGAAGATTTCTTTTGATAACTGTGGCTATATAATTCTAAAAACAAAAAATGTGGTGTTTTTTGTTTTTGTTTTTTTTGTTTGTTTTTTTAAGCAAAGCTAGGATTCTTCTGGGCCCTGGAGATCTGATATAAACCCTAAAGCTGTTGTGGGATTTAAAGGAGCAAACCAGGGCGCCTGGGTGGCTCAGTGGGTTAAAGCCGCTGCCTTCGGCTCAGGTCATGATCTCAGGGTCCTGGGATCGAGGCCCACATCGGGCTCTCTGCTCAGCAGGGGGCCTGCTTCCTCCTCTCTCTGCCTACTTGTAATCTCTCTCTGTCATATAAATAAATAAAATCTTTTAAAAAAAAAAAAAAATAAAGGAGCAAACCAGAATTCTCTAATTTTATAGTTTGAGTCATTATTGTTATGTTATAGTTACATATACTCTTATTCCTATGCGTTGTCTGTTGGGAATTTGGAGAGTTTTCTTTTAAAATCACGTCTGACTAATAACAACTGTAACTATGCTGGTAATATTGTTTCTTTCTTGGACATGAATAGAAGGACAAAGTAAAGTACTTTATTAAAATCAGAAATCTCATGGGGGGCCTGGGTGGCTCAGCTGTTAAGCATCTGCCTTCGGCTCAGGTCATGATCCCAGAGTTCTGGGATTGAGCCCGGCATCTGCCTTCTGCTCAGGTAGTCCTGGGATCGAGCCCCGAATCAGGCTCCCTGCTCAGCGGAAAGCCTGCTTCTCCCTCTCCCCGTCCCCCTGCTTGTGTTCCCTCTCTTGCTGTGTCTCTCTGTGTCAAATAAATAAATAAAATCTTTAAAAAAATAAAATCAGGGCACCTGGGTGGCTCAGTGGGTTAAAGCCGCTGCTTTCGGCTCAGGTCATGATCCCAGGGTCCTGGGATCGAGGCCCACATCGGGCTCTCTGCTCAGCGGGGAGCCTGCTTCCTCCTCTCCTCTCTCTCTGCCTGCCTCTCTGCCTACGTGTAATCTCTCTCTCTGTGTCAAATGAATAAATAAAATCTTTAAAAAATAAAAATAAAAAAATAAAATAAAATCAGAAATCTTAGGAAAATAACATTTTTTTAAAGATTTTATTTATTTATTTGACACAGAGAGATCACAAGTAGGCAGAGAGGAGGAAGCAGGGTCCCTGCTGACCAGGGAGCCCAATGCTGGCCTCGATCCCAGGACCCTGAGATCCTGACCTGAGCCGAAGACAGAGGCTTTAACCCACTGAGCCACCCAGATGCCCGGAAAATAACACTTTTTTTAAAAAAAGATTTTATTTATTTATTTGACAGAGAGAGACACAGCGAGCAAGGGAACACAAGTAGGGGGAGTGGGAGAGGGAGAAGCAGGCTTCCCGCTGAGCAGGGAGCCTGATGTGGGGCTCGATCCCAGGACCCTGGGATCATGACCCGAGCCGAAGGCAGACGCCCAACGACTGAACCACCCAGGTGCCCCGGAAAATAACATTTTGCTTTATAGCCTACCATATTACAGTACTTCTAAGGAAGTTTTAATCAAAATTAAAGTATCAAAAACTCTGAGATGGAAACACATGAACAGTTTGTGGGGAAGGGCAGAAGCCCAGATTTTACAATATGTTAGAGTGATAACAGAAGAGATTTTAAGTTTAGTGAAACTTTTTTTTAAGATTTTATTTTTAAGTAATCTCTACACCCAACGTGGGGTCCAAACCCACAACCCTGAGATAAAGAGTCACATGCTCTACCAACCAAGCCAGCCAAGTGCCCTGGGTTTGGTGAAACTTTTAAAAGACTCGTCTGTTGCTTTATGTTCTAGACTAAAGCAGTTTTTTCAAGGAGTGGGTTCATAATTCCTTTGTTTTTCAGATTGCCAAGGTTGAGAAGCTCAAACCTTTAGAGGTGGAGCTCCGACGCTTGGAAGACCTTTCAGAATCCATCGTTAATGATTTCGCCTACATGAAGAAGCGAGAGGAGGAGATGCGAGATACCAATGGTGAGGGGAAGGCATCTCTTGTTTCTTAATAAAGGAGACAGAGCTCTTTTCTCACCTTTGCCAAATGGGGATGGGGAAATGGGATGATGGGAAGATCTCTTACTTCAGTGTTATTGTTTCCCAGGTAAATAAGCTTTGTTAGATTTTCAAGGGAATAGAAATTTCTACGATCTGCAGTTGACCATATTCTCAGCTTATTGGGCATCAACTGATCGTACTAATCTTTGTAAATTTTAATGTTTTTATGTAGAACACTGAACTTTAAAGAAAAAACAATCCAAAATCCTACTGTCAGTCCTAGGGACTGAGTGAAGTTAATTAATTGCCTTTTCCGCCTGGCCACTGTGTAGCCTACTGAGCCTCACTTCATTGCCTTATAACACTTTTGTTTTTTTAGAGTCAACAAACACTCGGGTCCTGTACTTCAGCATCTTTTCAATGTTCTGCCTCATTGGACTAGCCACCTGGCAGGTCTTCTACCTGCGTCGCTTCTTCAAGGCCAAGAAGTTGATTGAGTAATAAGGCCCAGTCTCCTCCCACCTTGTATCTCAGCCAGCTGAACATCACTGGGACATGCCTGAGCTAAGGCATCCTACTAAGAGCACCATCAAGGCACATTGGAGCTTTCTTGCCAGAACTGATCTCTTTTGGTGTGGGAGGACAGGGGTTACCGCCTACACCCAACAAGTCAATGAGGGACTTCTTTTTAACTTGGTAGCATTTGAACTGGTTTTGCGACAGTAAGACTATTATTAGAGTCACCTATAACAAAAAATAGGGGTTACCTAGATAATGTCAAAGTCACCATTTGTACTGGGTTTCCTCCTGTGATCTGTTTGAACCATGTTTTCTTTCCTTTTCCTACTTGCTCACCAGCTTGGGCTTCCACTTTAGTTCCTTTACCAAGGTTTGTATGACCATGTTGAACTTGTTTCATTCTGATTGCCCTCTTTGGATTTCTTTGTGAAAACACACTTCATTTTCTCTTGACCCTTAGCTGAAATGTTTAGGTAGCTTCTGGTGATAGCCTTTCATAAATTTATGTCTCTTAAAAGGGTGGTAGATGGGACACCTCATAGAACTGAGCTTTGAACTGTACGTAACTCTTAAAGAGGACTTCATTTTAGAGAATTAAAATATTTGTGCTCAACTGCCTGAACCTCTTTTGTGTATTTATGTGCGTTCTCTGCAGTTTTATCAGGTGTAGATTTGTGTGATCACCACTGCAAGATGTAGAACAGTCCCAGCTCTCCTATATCCCTGTACTACTACTTTTTATAACCACAGCCACCTCCCTTCTTTCCCTCAAAGCCCCAACTTCTGGTAACCACTAATCTGTTCTCCATCTCTAATTTTGTCATTTCAAGAATGTTTTATAAATGGAATCATATAGTATGTAACCTTTTGAGATTGGCTTTTAAAACTCAGCATAATTCCCTTGAAATCCATCCACATTGTTGCATGTTATCAATAGCTTGCTTCTTTTTATTGCTCAGTAGTTATTTCGTGGTATGGATGTGCCACAGTTTGTTTAATCATTCCCCCATTGAAGGACATTGGGTCATTGTCAATTTTTGGCCATTTCTACTAAAGCTGCTGTGAACATTCATGTACAGGTTTTCATGTGAACATAGACTCTCATTTCTCTGGGATAAATAAATGCCCAAGAGGGCAATTGCTGGGTTATATGGTAAGCACGTGTTTATTTTTGTAAGAAACCGTCCTCCTCTCTTCCCAGAGTGACTGCCATTTTACCTTCCCACCAGCAACATGTGACCAGTCCAATTTTTCCAGATCCTCTCAGTATTTGCTATTGTTATTGTTTTTTATTTTAGTCATTCTCATAGGTGTGTTTAGTAATGCCTCATTATGGTTTTAATTTACATTTTCCTAATGGCAAATGATGTCGAACATCTTTTCATGTGCTTATTTATCATCTATATATCTTTCTCAATGAAATATCTGTTCCTTTCCTTTTTACCCACTTTCTAATTAACTTATTTTATCTACTGTGTTACAGAGTTCCTTATATATTCTAGATACAAGTCCTTTGTCAGATATGTGGTTGCTTGAACTTTTAACATAACTTCTAGCAAGGAAAATACAAGTAAAATTTACCAACTCTTCTTACATGGCCAGTCACTGACTTAATTCCTGTCCTTATGTGTTCCATCTAGCAAATTAAGACATATGGGGTATTTTTTAAAAAACACATCTCGGAGGATTATGAATAAATACTTGAAACTGTTACAAAAGCAAAGCCAAGAATTGCTGTGGGAATATAAGGTGCCTAAAGGCCATTAAGTAAGCAAAGATATGGATACAAATGACTGTGTTTGTGAACAGTTGAGAAAGTATCACTTAACAATGTCACTTGAAAATATCTCCATTTCACCCAGGAAAATGGATAGGCATCTGTCTTTTCTTTTTTTTTTCTTTTTTTTTTTTTAATTTATTCATTTGACAGAGAGAGAGAGATTACAAGTAGGCAGAGAGGCAGGCAGAGAGAGAGGAGAAAGGAGGAAGCAGGCTCCCTGCCGAGCAGAGAGCCCGATGTGGGCCTCGATCCCAGGACCCTGGGATCATGACCTGAGCCGAAGGCAGCGGCTTTAACCCACTGAGCCACCCAGGCGCCCGGCATCTGTCTTTTCTGTAATCTCTTTTAACCCCTGCTGACTGTTACAAGGCTTTGTCTAATCACAGTGGCAAGAATTACAGGATTTAGGGCATATAGCTTGCAGTTAAGAAGCAGTGCATTAGGGCGCCTGGGTGGCTCAGTGGGTTAAAGCCTCTGCTTTTGGCTCAGGTCATGATCTCAGCGTCCTGGGATCGAGGCCCGCATCGGGCTCTCTGCTCAGCAGGGAGCCTGCTTCCTCCTCTCCTTGTCTCTCTCTCTCTGCCTGCCTCTCTGCCTACTTGTAATCTCTCTCTCTGTGTCAAATAAATAAATAAAATCTTAAAAAAAAAAAAAAAGAAGAAGCAGTGCATTAGAATGAACAGAGAACACTGCTGTGATGACCAGGGTAAAATACAAAAGTAGAAGAGGGAGTGAGTTATGTTGTTAAAATCTCAGGCTGTTCTGTTAATGTTCCAGCTACTGTAAACCCGAAAGCCCTTTATCCCCCCACCATTGACTTCTTGTCCCGGTGTGGCATTAATTTGTGCACCATTGCCATCTGCTGGTAGGAATTGATAGGTACAGCTTCTGAGAACCTGGCGGCCAAATCTCCTCAACTTAAGGACTGATCCGGATGTTGAGAAAGTCCACCTGTGGTATTACATACACTAAATGACAGAGGATATATCCAAGTAGGGAAGAGAATAACCACATTTGTGGGTCAGATCCATTCTTAGAGGTCTAAAGGTCAAATTCTGTTCTGTACATTAACCTAATAAGAAACCCTTTCATATTTCTGACTGGCGCCTTTCCCCTTTCTCAGAAGCAGTGAAAGTTCTTCACTTGGTTATATTCTTCAGTTTTGACAAAATGGCAAAGAAAAAGATAGGAGAGGAGAATATTTTATTTTACTGATGTTTTTGTTCCCGAATGTGACTTTGTGAAAGTGGGATTTTTTCCATGTCTTTCCCTTTCACTCTCATGCCAAAAATACCAACTCAGACAATTGTACTTTCAGTTTAAAGTTCATTGATAATCACACCTTGATTTCATCGAAAAAGTAAAAATTATTTGCCTTTGATAGAAAGCTAGTGCAAGAGTAAATCAGCTTTAAAAACGGAGATTTTATCTGCTTTCCTCCAGGGGAATGATACAGTTTAAGCGCTGTTGTACCATTGTCATAAACTCCTGTCATAAGCCATTTTTCTGTTTGTTTAATGGAAAGAGGCATGTGGGATTTCTACAGATTCACTTGTAAATGTTGGATTGGGGATTTTTGTGTAAATTTTCTCAAATAAATGCTAGCAGAAACCATTTTAGGTGTATTTTTCTGTTACTCTTGAGTATCTTTGAATTGGCAATAATTCTTCCATATTCTTCAGTTTTAAAGTATGGCAAATTATCTGTGATAAATTAGAGAAAAGGTATGTGATTTACTGCAGATGGATAAAGTTTATTTGAGCTAATACAATTTTATTATCTTTTATATATAAATAAGCTATATGTAATATGTATATAAACATAATCATAATAATTAACATCTTTAAAAAGGCAAAATAGGGTTCTGTAAGCCAAGCATTTTCTGTACCTTCTCTCTTTGGAAAACTGCTATTGGAATTATTCCTAAAGTGTCTTCTCCCTTATTGTCCACCCTTAAAATTCCCCTCCCAGTTTAGAACCTCTCAGGACTTGCTTTTTTGCCATCACATCTATATAAAACCCAGTCCAGCAGGTCAAGGCCATTTTCTCCTTCCTTTTACTTACAGTTGAACATTTTTCATAAAGCTCCTTTCCAAGAGTCAACCTAAAGGCTGGCATCTTATTTACCCTCAACCTCCATTCCCCCAAAAAACAAATAATTTGTCAGTAAATCTATAAAGTAGGGATTCCCAAATTTGAGTATAACTTTTAATATCAAAAATGTCTTATTTATCACTGATGATTTACTTTTAGAGAACATAAACAATGAATTCAGCAAAACTTTTAAATGAACTTAATACTCTCAACAGTATCACATACTTTTTTTTTTTTTTTTAAGATTTTATTTATTTATTTGACACAGAGAGAGAGATTACAAGTAGGCAGAGAGGCAGGCAGAGAGACAGGGAGAGGAGGAAGCAGGCTCCCTGCTGAGCAGAGAGCCCGATGCAGGGCCTCGATCCCAGGACCCTGAGATCATGACCTGAGCCGAAAGCAGAGGCTTTAACCCACTGAGCCACCCAGGCGCCCTTGAACATATATTCTGTTTAATATGCTGAGTTAAACTCTGGAGACGACTCAGATAAATAAGAAGCAATACCTATCCTCAAAGTGCCTTGTAATGAAGAGGAGGAGGTAGATGAAATGGCCTCTATCCAGAATGATCTCTCTACTTTGTTTAGCCATCACTGACTTAACATTCTGCATATTTCTCCAGGAAGCCTTCACCAACCCAGCAAGTTTGGCTAGGAAAGATGCCCCTCCTAAATTCCTTTCTAGGAGCTTGTACTTACTATAGCACTGAAACAGTTGAAATTGCCTGGTTGTTTGGTATATGGACTATAAGCTCTGTGAGAGTAGGAACCACGTTATTTTGTTTTCTGTTTTAACTCAGCACCTGGCACAAGTTGGTACTCAGTGTTTGTTGAATGAATGAATTGAGAAATTTAAGAATATCTATATAATCCAGCATATTGGAATGAAACCAACAAAATAAAATATAACAGGAGTTATCAGTCGGGCTTGCATTTAGGTTTAAAAAATGTTCTATACATAGGTAATAATAACCCAATATTTATTCATCAAGTAAGTTTTAAGCCTGTAATATCGAGCACTTTTCTAGGCACTGATACATAGTTGTAAATGAGTACAAAATCCAGGCTCTTGTGAAGATTACATTCTAATGAATGGAAATAGTCAATAAAGAATATAACAAGACATCAGTATTTTACAGATAAGCATTGCAAATAAGTGATGTGATATAGTGGGAGAGCTGTGTTACTTTGGATTGCTTTGGATGTGGAAAAAAGACCTCGGGTATGGTATATAAGCAGACCATCATTATAAAGGCTAGTATACTAATAGAAGTATTCGATCCAGATCAAAGGAGAGAGAAGTCCCCTTGTGCTCTCCTATTCAGAGCCGATGTGGAATGTTACACAGAGTGTAGGATCTCATACTTCACAAGGATCATAGATGAGCTGTAGAGAGGTCATAGGAGTGTGAACTCATCCTTCACAACTCCCCTAACCCATTCTACCTGGTGTCTTCATCCTCTGCTTGCCATCACTACCCATCTCATGAAAAATCACAAAGTGAATCTCCTGGACTCACATTTACTTCATCAACCACATCCCAACTGATCACAAAGTTCTGAACATTCCTCAGATGGGGGGCTGCCTGGTGGCTCAGTCTGTTAAATGTCTGCCTTGGGCTCAGGTCATGATCCTGGGGTCCTGGAATCAAGCCCTGCTTCATTGCAGGGAGCCAACTTCTTACCCCCCCCCCACTCATGCTTTCTCTCCCTATCTCTCTCAGGTTAAATGAATATTTCTTAAAAAGTTTTAAAAAATAAGTGTTCTTCAGATGGATTTCTCAACTCTGGACTTCCTTTCTACTCACACTGATAAATACTTCAGTGCCTCTTCTTAGAATATAAATTGCCTCTTAACTAGTCTCCTTGCCTCTAGTCTTTGTCCTCCACATTGTTCTTTGTAAAATATAACTTTGGTCTTATGTAAAGTGACTGCATTGTTTATTGTCTGAGCTGGGCACTTGAGCAAAATAAAGCTCTGTTACCTATGCCTGGGGGAAAGGCGTGAACTGGGGCTTCCCCAGCAAATTAGGACATACCGTCACTAACCATATATTCCCCTGCTTAAAACTCTTGAGTGATTTTTTTATGGCCCACGGGAAAGCCAAACTCTGTCTTCTCTTGCTTTTACACTACATATACCCTGGCCTCCAGCCACATGACTTTCTCTTAGTCCCAAAACATCATACCCTCTGAATGGTGTGGATCCAGATTCCCAGCTCTCCTTACTAGCTGTGTAACATTGAGCAGGTTACTTAACCTGGGTTATCTCAGTTCCTTCTGTAGAATGAAAATAATATGAGGATTAAGTGGGATGACTGCAGGAAAGAAAATCTTTAGCCTAGTGTCAGGAACAACACTTAGAATAAAAGTTAGCTGTTATCTCCGTGGTGTCGGTCATATTCCTACAGCTTTACAGATTTTAAAAAAAAGCTTGGAGATGTAAAGTTGCCCAAGGTCAGTCACTGATGGAACGTGTTTTTTCACTGTATTATAATTCTCCTAGTGACTTGTGGGTAAGGAGCATCTTACTGTAGCTTTCCCACCCTCAAAAACACTATCTGGCACCTAGTGCTCAAAGAATGTTGCATGAGATGAGACAGTCAAAGATTTGGAAAGCTACGCGGAAGGAGAATGTTAAATCTGGAAAGAGGGTGTCAGGAGAGTTGATTTAAATTATTTCTGGAGTTGTAAGGAAGAGGGACCTAGGGTGGTTCTGGCAGCAATAACTGGGCCCACTGACTGAGATGACAGGAGGCAAGTATTTACGCTTACTACAGCATCTTCAGTATCTCACTAAACAAAGAGCACTGTCCAACGTGGAACCACTGCCCTTGAGATAGGCCTGGCGCCAAGATGCGACTGGGCGACCTCCGGACCTCGAAGCTGTTTGGAACCTGGCCAGGGCTCGCGGGCGGGGCCCACAGACCCGAAGGCGACTTCCCTGCCGCGGCCAGAGGCCTCCGGTTCCACGCCCCGCACACCCGCGGCCGGCAAGCGCCGCCCGCCCGCACGGCGAGAAGTCGCGACCGCGAGACTAAGCAAGTGGGCCCGCGGAGGCGGGGGAAAGCCCGCCGGGCCGGAAGCACCCGGAACTGTTTCCGGGTCAGGGGGAAGGAGCCACCATGGAGCCTCGCGGGCTTGCGGGGTTGACGAAGCCGCGGGCCGGCGTCTAAAGCGGGAGAGGCGTAGTGCGGCCAGCGCCGCTGGGGACACGCAGGCCGGTCCCGCCGCCGCCACCATGTCGGTACTGGGCGAGTACGAGCGACACTGCGATTCCATTAACTCGGACTTTGGGAGCGAGTCCGGGGTTGGCGGGGACTCGGGCCCGGGACCCAGCGCCAGCCCGGGGCCACGAGCCGGCGGCTGCGCGGCGGAGCAGGAGGAGCTGCACTACATCCCCATCCGCATCCTGGGCCGCGGCGCCTTCGGGGAGGCCACGCTGTACCGCCGCACCGAGGTAGCGGCCCCTGGCTCCGGCTGCCCCAGCCCCTCCTTCGCCACCCCGCTTCCCAGCCCCGACCGGGTCCCGGTTTTGCCTGCGGCTTGCGCCTCGTTCTCACTTAGGTTTGCCTGGCCGCAGGGTGTAGGTCTCAGGGTCTTCTCCATTCTTCCAGCTCACCTGCACTGGGAAGTGTAGATCACTGGTTTTACTGACTGGTCGTTTCTGTCGAACCCGGGGAACTGAGCAAGGCATTGGACCTTCTTTGAGCTTTAGTTTCCCAATCTGTAAATTGGGGTTAATGATAACTATCCTAAAAATAACCTTGATTTTTTAAGTTTCATTTTGAGACTCGAACGAAGGTACTTTGCAAACTGTAAATTAAAGTGGCATACGAATGTGAAGTGTTGTCAAAACTTCCTTCCTCTCATGTGCATAGCTCTCCAAGGTCGGGGTGGAGAGGAGGGGCATAGCTTCAAAATTCCCACGTCAGTAGCAACTCCGCTGTCTTTGCCGTTATCTTTAAATTCAGGTATGAACACTAAATTGGAGATTTTTCTAGAAGATCATTGGGTTCGTCGTTACTTTCTTCATCAGTGTTTATCCAGCAGTGTTTATGCACAGGAAATACCTTTTCGATATATTCTGAGCCGTTTCTTAACTTGGATTAGCGGGAGGCAAGAACTCCTTTGAAAACCTGATGTAAACATAATCCCTCCCTCCTCCCATCCCCATTGCATATATACAGATCCTTTGGAAAGATTGACCCCCAAGTTCAGAACATACACTGATCTGAAATCCTGCAGTGGTGACTCTTCCAAAAACTAACCATCATTTGGATGTGATCCCTAAAGTCTTAAACTTGAAGACTTTGGATGATGATGATTCATCCATAAGTGATCCATCTGCAGTTCTGGGGTGTGTTCCAAGCTAGCATACTTTTAAGGCTGAAAGATGGAGGAGAAGAGTGGTTGCAAGAGAAAATCTTCAAGTGTTTTTTATCTTAATGCAACATTAGTGTATGATTTTAGGGTTACTGTTAGTATCTGTTTTTCTTATTTGTACTCATGAAAAAGAGGAGATGAGCATTGCTATTTCTGTTTTATAATTAAAGAAACTAAGCATATTTAAATCACTTGAAACTTAAATTAGAAGTAAATCTTGGGCTAGAACAGAGTTTCACATTTCCTCGCCCATGCCTTTCCATCATGTTGAACTTGATTATTGAGGTTGGTTTACGTTCAGTTTGATTACACTTCCCAAAATTGGCATAGCATTATCCGTATCACCAAATGTTTATTAGGTTTGTGAATTTACAAAGGTTTGATTAGAAGCAGCCCTTTCCCTCCAGAAGGTTATATTTCAGTGGGAAGACAAGTTAGCGCTGTTAGTAAGAAAATAGCATTTAAGTTATATGTATATATAAATGAGAAAGGATGCACAAATATCATATTAGTGTATGAGTTCTGAAAATGAAGGAATGGGTTTTACTGAATAAATGCACAGTAGAAGGTTTATCAGGATATCCCCCTAACAGGCCTGGCAGAATCATTTTAAAGGATAGGGAGAGTGATTTAGGTGGGGATGCGCCTGGGCTGGAGAGTAGTATCAGTAACGAATTCGAGTGTTACAAAAGGGAGTGAATGTTGTGAGCTGTAGATAAATTGTCATGGATAGAGGAAACCAGGTGACATGTAAAAGTTATAGGAGATACAGAGTTGCAAAACAGGGCAGGTGAGGGAAGTGAATTCTAAGCCCTCAGGCATGACTTACTCCTATCTAGAAAGCATAAACAGAAATCACTAGAGAAATCTAAATTTATACAATTAGAGGTAAGTTTAATATTTCCATTTTACAAGAAACTGGTCAATTCTTAAATAACTACTCTCTCCAGTTCTCCGTTTCTCTAATATTCTAGCCCTACTACAGTTTTTCATGACCAGCAGTTTGTCATGATGTCTATTGAAGTAAATTATAATGCTCAATTGTATAGAGAACCTTTAAATTCTGTTCCTGTTTTCTTTAAAGGAAAAAATAAAAGGAGTCAGTCTCTGCCCATCTAGGAAGTTTTTTTTTTCTAGGCTTACAGATCAAGGTGTGGATTCATTCTCTGCCAGGCTAGAGGAAAGCACGATACCTCTATTACTGTGTTGTAGGATGACTCATTGGTTGTGTGGAAGGAAGTTGATTTGACCCGACTGTCGGAGAAGGAGCGTCGTGATGCCTTGAATGAGATTGTTATTCTGGCGTTGCTGCAGCATGACAATATTATTGCCTACTACAATCACTTCATGGACAATACCACTCTGCTGATTGAGCTGGAATATTGTAATGGTAAGGTAGAATTCAGTGGGCCCTCCTCGGGCAAGCCATTTTTGTGCTTATACTTACCTTAAAGAGGAGAAGAAAATAAGAGGCATATACATTGGTTAAAAACTTTAAATGGATTTCTAGTTTAAGAGAAATAGTTCAAACAGTTTAAGAGAAGAGTTCTTGGAGAATTTTTAAGTGATTTACAAAATAAGGGGAGGGATTTTCCCCTGCATACTCAAACTCTCTTATGCTTATAGTTCCATCTTCAGATTATTTGTTCAGTTGAATTTTACATTCACTTTTCAAGGGTTTTTTTCCACATGAATTGACTTTAGTTAGGCATTAATGTTAGACATCTAATTAGGCACTAGAGACATAGTGTGGCTTGGCACTGCTTGATGTAATATTTAATGAAATATTACAAGTGATATTTGTATTGACTCAGCCAAAGCTATCCAATTGAAAAGTGGTTCAAAGATCATAGCTGAACGAAAATGACACATAGTAAATCATGGCCTTAATTTATCTGGTCTCTGATTTCTTTGGACCATTTTGCTTGTAAGATACCAGTGTTAGCTCAGTTGTAGGAATATAGACTCTAAACTCATATCACAAGCTCTACTACTTTTTAACTCTGTAACTTTGCACAAGAAACTTCTCTGTGCCTCAGCGTCCTCATCTTAATATGAGTCTATTAATAACAGTACCTGTCTCCTTGGATGGTTGTATTAAATGAGTATGTAAACCCCACAGCTTAGTACATGGTGTAGAGCAAATCTTTAATACATACTATACTAGCTATTGTCCTTGTTACATAGGAGAACCCTCAGAGGCCTTTCTTAAGCTACATGCTAAAGAAGCCCCAGCATATCCTTCACTTAAATCTCTAAGGGAAAGCTCTTAGACTTCTAACTTATCTTCTCTCTTGTGTACCATCGTTGCTGGTTCTGATCAACCCTAAATGTACGAGATTATATTAGAGATTTCTGAAGTAGCAGAAGCCTCAAGCAGTTAACTTCCTTTGTGGTTAGGAGGGACTAGAACCAATGGTAGATTTGTTGAAACACTGAGTTACTAAATTGCAGGGGAAAAGAAGCTGTGAAATTGAGCCAGAACTAAGGTGTGATTTATAGTTTTATGTAGAAAGTAAAATGAATGGTGATCATTTGCAGTCTGTTACTTGATAAAGGAAAGGGAAAAGCACATTCAGACTTAACTCTGCAGAAAGCAGTTAGTAAAGGGAGTAATGAATGGAAACAGTCTAGGGTGTCCCCTAAATTATGGGAAACCTTTTCAGTGTGAAGTAGTAAAAAAAAGGAAGTTGTCAATGAGATGCCACTGTACATACAAAACCTTGCATCATAGGTATAGCCCAAGTGTTCTAGTAGTCATACCAGAGAGTTGTTACAAAAATATTACAGATTCCTTTAAAAAGAGTCCTAGAAAAGAAAATCTTCTGATTTTGAAGACATTCAAGGTTTTTGCTAATTGGGATAATATGGGATTGGCCTTTATTCTTCTCTTTACTAAAAATGTACTTCCCATTTTTGCATTGGACCTCATTTGTTAGGGAGGGGAATCTTTGAAGAAGACTTTGGATACAGTCCTTGAGGGATGGGGAGGGTTTTATAAAGAGTCAAGAGAGAAGAAGGGATTTCCTGGGAGGAAGCAGAATCCTTCATTTTTTTGTGCCACCTGTTAAAACCCTAGTAGCTACAGGAGCCAAGCTTTGATCTTTATGAAGCATTTCACACCCATCTCTTGTTTAATTGCAGGCGGGAACCTGTATGACAAAATCCTTCGTCAGAAGGACAAGTTGTTTGAGGAAGAGGTAATTCATGCTCCTGTGGAAGGAAGCTAGAATTGTATTGTTGTGATTCTTGCATTCTAGGCCTGTGGTTACTCTTCCAACAATGAAGAGTGTTTTTTTCCTTTTGTTCAGACTCCTTCCAGGCTGTGGTTGCTATTCATGAGAAAGGAAACCTCTAACAAGGAAGCTGTCTATAGCTGCTTCCTAAACGCTTTACCTCCACATCATGATTCTCTATGGGCTTTCTTTCCCGGTTCTATTACTGCAGACTGGTATGCCCAGTTTTCTATACCTTTGCATTCTTCTTGGATTTCTTTCCACAACTCTGCTTCACCATACTATATTTTATAATGGCATTGGAACTGTTTTATGATGACCTGCTTTTTATTTTTACCCCTACCACTTTTCTTTGCCTATTCAACCTCCAAGCAAGAGATGTCAGGTCATGTTGAATCATAACCTCTGATTGTAGCTTCCTTTGTTTTAATGTGTGTCTTTATTTAAGTAGAATTTTTTTTGTTTCCAGTCCAAATATAATTTATTTATTTTTTCTGTAGATGGTGGTGTGGTACCTATTTCAGATTGTTTCAGCAGTGAGCTGTATCCATAAAGCTGGAATCCTTCATAGGTAATGAGTGAAACAATATGGGACAGAGGGGCACTTGGGTGACTCATTTGGTTAAGCGTCCAACTCTTGATTTCGGCTCAAGTCTTGATCTCACGGTCATGAGTTCAAGTGCCGCATTGGGCTCCACACTGGGTGTGTGGGGGGCCTACTTAAAAAAAAAAAAACAGGATGGATTCCTCCCTACCATTCTAACCCCCACCTTGGGTAACTCCCATCAGCACTATTATTTTTTTGGTTAAGCAGTCAAGGCTTTTCCGTTAATATAATTTAGGAAGGAAAGAGTGAGTAATGAGGGGTGTTACCTTCACTTCCTGAAGTTAAATTATGTTTGTGATCTAGGAAGAGTCTCAATAGCTAAGTACCGCTCAGTCACTTCTTTAAGAGATTTTAAGAGAGTTTTAGAGTTCAATTCATTAATTCATCAGTAAAGTTTAAAAGCCACTAAGAGAAGTGTTATTAGATTGGTTGGAATTCATAGTTAATGTTTCCTATGAGCAATAATAATTGGCAAGTATTTTTAATTTTATAATTGAGTCTTAATTTAGATAAAAAGCTATTTTATACAATTAATTTTACAGTTTTACCAGATCTTTGGGGGGGAAAACAACTTTCTATTCATTTCTAGCTATAGGAAAGAACTATTAGAACGTTTCCACATTATACCCTTCTTAAGTGAGTCATTGATCATTGCTAGAGATTAATGTTGATTCACCAGTATTTTGTTTGTTGTTGGTTTATTCTTTCAGTTAACATGTGCTTTTCAATAGCTATTGAATGGCTACTACAGTTGCATATTATTTTCTTTTCAAAAGATACAAAGAGTATTCTGTGTTTTTCACATCTTAAGGAAGCCAGGCACAGTTTATTTGTGTTACATAGGACCAGCTCATCTTTAGAGAAATATCCAGTGGTTTTATTTAGGTGAGCTAAACAGCCTAGTCATGTAGCTGCTGGGATATGTAGCCTCTTCCCTTGTCTTAACAGATTTGAAACTTTAACACCAACCAATTCAAGACATAAATGGTAATTGAAGAGGCAGTGTACCTTTTAGGAATTACAGGATTACCTGGGGCACTGTGTTTTCCATCTGGCCCTCTCAGTTTTTCCTAACATCCTCAGTGGTATGGGAGACATGGTTGTGCTATGAAGCCCTGGAGAACGAAGTTAATTCTCTGCCTCCATTCCCCCAAATCCCCTTTTCAATGTTAAAGTACATGGGAAAGTGGTGACCACTGTTTGGGATCCCATAACAGTGTGAACAGTGGTAACCACTGATTTTATTCTGTACTAATTCTGGACAGAGTTGGGGATGAAACAAAACAATTGTCTGTAAGAGTTTAATATACAGTATCTTTTTTTCCAGAGATATAAAGACATTAAATATTTTTCTGACCAAGGCAAACCTAATAAAACTTGGAGATTATGGCCTAGCCAAGAAACTTAATTCTGAGTATTCCATGGCTGAGACAGTAAGTATGTTTTGCCCTTGTCTTAATTTTTTTTTCTTTTCCTTTCTAGTACTATGAGATATAACTGTACACACCACTCCAAATCTCACACACTTTTCTCACTATTCTTTTTAAGTTCTCCATATTTATAAAGCAAGTCTTCAGGAGTCTTTTTCCTGTGCTTACTAACAGGCATTTACATGCTCAGGTGTTCTTTCAAGAGTCATTGTCCACATCATAGCTCTGACCTCATAGCCCTTTCCAGCGCTTTCTAAAAACAGGAAAATGGGGCACCTGGGTGGCTCAGTTGGTCAGGCGTCTGCCTTTGGATCGGGTCATGGTCTGGAATCGAGCCCCCCATTGGGCTTCCTGCTCAGTGGGCAGTCTGCTTCTCCCTCTCCCTCTGCCCTTCCTCACTGCTCGTTCTCTCTCTCTCTCTCAATCATTCTCCCACTCTTGGTCTCTCTCAAATAAATAAACAAAAATCTTTAATACAAAAAATAAAATAAAAACAGGAAAATGCTCTATCATTTTTTGTGGCTTAGGATCTTTAGTAGATTTTAATTTATGTCTTATTTAGTATTTATTTGAGCTTAGGATGTTGGACATCTCTTTTTGTGTTTCCTCTCAATTTTTCTGGTTCAGGAGCCCTATGTTACAAATAAAGGCTGATGTGCAGAGAACAATCTGGTGTTAATATCATACACCATCTCAACTGCAGGGCTCCCATCTCACTTGATCCTAAGAAAGACCATTGGTAAAGAGTAGACATAAATTCATCTTTAAGGACGGTGATTTCATCCTTCTAGGAATTAGAAAACCCAATTATTACTCTTCTGATTTCACAGTGCTCTGTCCTTGAAAGAATTTGAAGATGTAAGTAAATAAAATTAATTTTGTCCTGTTGATGTTTTTTGATAATGTCAAGATATGCCTGTAAGCAATTTAGAGACATCCAAGGATCCTAATAGCCAGGGTTGGGAGTCTGCTTCAGGAACTCAGTCTGCTTGTATGATGGTGCCATATTGAGCTTCTGAGAAAGCAATCATGTCCTTATATGGATTTTTCTCATCAAGAATAATCTGGTAAAACCAAGACTTGGCTTTTTTATCCAGTTAAATGTAAAGAAGGAATGATATGAAAATTTATAAATGCCATGTAGGCCATCTAAAAATTGCTTTGCTTTGCTGGTTAAAGACGGCTGTCAGTTTTTTTGTTTTGTTTTGTTTTGTTTTTAAGATTTTTTTTTTTTTTTAATTTACTTGACAGAGAGCAAGATCACAAGTACACAGAGAGGCAGGCAGAGAGAGAGGAGGAAGCAGGCTCCCGCTGAGCAGCCTCGATCCCAGTACCCTGAGATCATGACCTGAGCCGAAGGCAGAGGCTTTAACCCACTGAGCCACCCAGGCGCCTCAGCTGTCAGTTTTATTAGAACTTCTGGGGTACTTATTGTCTCATCTGGATAGAGGCACAGCTTCCATTCAGGACATTTTTATTTCCAAACCCATTCCTCAAGGTAGAAGATCTTTTTCAAATTTGAAAGAAATTTCCCTAGCTGTGTTACTATTACAGAGGTCAAACAGCCATTTGCAGAGTTTCAGTACTATGCACTTCGGTTAGAACTTCTGACTCCTTTATTTAGTTATCATCTCCCCACTGCCAGTTTTTTTGGGTTTTTTTCCATTGGTGAACTTTCACTAAGTATGTCTTTATCTGTATGAAGTCTTCAGTGGGCCTAAAGCCTTTGTGATTTCGGAATCACTGTTGTGCCTCCCAGATTGCCACAGTACCTTTTATAATTGATCCAAGAAATTTGATACCAAAAAAGATTTCTCCCCATGGTAGCATCATCTCAAGAAAGCTTTTGGGATATGCTGAAGAATATTTTATAGTTGTTATCACTAGTTTGTGGGAAATTTACATCAGTTGTTGAAATATTAATAGTTACCTCAGAAATGAAGTTATTCTTTGATTGTTTTCTTTGTCGTTCAGCTTGTGGGAACTCCGTATTACATGTCTCCAGAGCTCTGCCAAGGAGTAAAATACAATTTCAAGTCTGATATCTGGGCAGTAGGCTGTGTCATTTTTGAACTGCTTACACTAAAGAGAACATTTGATGCTACAGTAAGTTGTATTATCCCCACCTTGTCCTTGCAAATGGTATAACTTCAAATTCTTTTATCCCTGAGTTTCTGATTTCTTCATCAGAAATCAGCTGTAAGCAAACAAACGAACAGACAAAGTATTCAGGCAGTGGCTTGGTGTAGTGTATTATTAAAATGCTATATATCAGATTTAACTTTAACTTCAGTTCCCCACAGAAATAATCTTACTTAGGTGCTTTGAGCATTGTACTTGTATTGGTTGACTATAATTTTGAAATTGCGTCTAGGATCCAGTGTGTGATGCAGCAGTTTGGATAAGCCATTTCATTTCTTAGGCTTCAGCTCCATCATTTTTTTAAGCTAAGGCAAATTATGTAATACTCATTATGTGTTTTGATTTTTTAATACAAAATTACACACTGACTCTTATATTAGAGGTTGTTACTGTTTAATGGACAACGAATTCCTTTTAGTCTTTTTTCTTTTCTTCCTAAGTAAAGTCCAGTGTAAAGCAGTGCTTCTCCAACTTTTATACACTTAGGAAATCACCAGGGCACCTTGTTAAAATGCAGACTCTTTTTTTTAGTAGGTTTGGAGAGGGTCCCAATTTTCTGCATTTCTAACAAGCTCCCACACAATGCTGATGCTGCTGGTTCATGGACCAATCTGAGTAGGAAAAGTGGATTCACATCCAATGTCCTCTACAAACCATGTGTGAGAACTTTAGCAAATTGTTTCAGAATTTCTTTGATCCTCTGTTTCATTATCTGTAACAAGGAAAAAATATATATCTTTCTCATAGAGATGCTGTGATAATGTATATGAAAAATGCAAATGTAAGATAATGCAAATTCATTGGCCTTTCATGAGACCTGTTTGTTTTTCTAAATCCTAAAGTTTATTCTGGTAGATCATCTAATTCTTCTAAATACTATAGTGGAAGGAAAATGAGTTTTAGAGTCAAGACAGACTTTGGTTGGAGTTATGACTCCATTTTTTACTGTCCGTGTAGTCTTGGGCAAGTTACTTTACATCTCTGAATTGGTAATCATAATGACCTCCTTACAGGGGATTTTGCAAAAGTGCTTACCTAGCACACTGTGGTCTCTCAGTAAAGGTGTTAATGGTATTATTATAATAATAATATTATCATTGTTATCTTATTATTTACTGCCTTGTCTGTTGCAGCAGAGTATCCCCTGCATAACTATTATTAAGATATATAAATTAGGAGGCAGATTACTTGGCAAAGAAGGTGCTTAAAGCCAGGAAGCGTAGTTAATCTTGTTTTCCTTTTTCTTGGGATTCAGTTGAAGGGTCAGATTCCAATATACTCTGAATATTATACTATTGGCCATATAGTCATATCTCCATGTTGGCCATTTGGCTTCATTCCTTCTGATAGCAACAGTGTATCTGTAGCCATTTCTTACTGATGCATACTAATAGTTATAAAAGAAATCAGACCTAATGCAGAACTATTGCCATTTCTTAAAAAAAAAAAAATTGTCACAGACATTTTAGAGGCCATACTAGTAGATTATAATCTTTATATAACCAAGAATAATCATCTTGTCGTAGAATCCACTCAACTTGTGTGTGAAGATTGTACAAGGAATCCGGGCCATGGAAGTTGATTCTAGCCAATACTCTTTGGAACTGATTCAAATGGTCCATGCGTGCCTTGACCAGGTAAGTGTGACTTACATGTTGATTTCTGTTTAGGGTTTCCCTTTACACCATTGTGTTTGGAGTATGGTACGCATAGATGAACCTGCACAAAGCCATATTCACTTCTCCAGGATAGGATATATTTGTGGCTATACCCAGAAGAATAGGCATTGGTAATTCATGATAGTTATTTGTTTCCGGCAACAAATTCTTAAGCTTTATTCTGCTTTATTCTTACTTTATTGATTTGTGAGATGATTTTACCATCTAAATTGTGCTCAATTTTTTTATGATCAAGATTTTCATAGATTGATTTTATAAAATTATAGTTGAGATAATTTAGAGTTCCTACTGTGCAGAATATGTATAGTTCTGTGTAGATAGTAGTGTAGCTATAGGTTGGTATTATTCAAAATATGGTTCATGAACCATAGGTGTTAGAATTGCTAGGGGATGGAAGAGTTTTACAAATAAAAAATGAAGATTCCTGAGTCCCACCCCAGACCAACTGGATCAGAATCTCTGTTGATAAAGCCCAGAAATCTTTATAACAAGCACTCTGGCAGATTCTTATATGCTATAAATATTGCAATTTGAGAGGCAGTGCCATAACTGAACAAGTAAGGAGGTGCATTCTCATTCTTCTGCAAGTGTTGATGATAATGAGATGATATGCATAAAACATGGAATGTGACATGAGAAATTGTTTTTTGAAACAAAAGGATATTATACAGTGATCTTTGAGTAATTAGCATACAGCCTTCTAAGAGGAAGTAAAATGCCTCTTCAGACTCCATTTTGCCCTTTTCCTTTAAATTGAAACTAACCCAGTTTGTACTTTTTAGGATCCTGAGCAGAGACCCACAGCAGATGAACTTCTGGATCGCCCTCTTCTCAGGAAACGCAGGAGGTAAAGTACAGAAAAGTCCACCCTGTTGTCTTTCTGTGAATGGTTGACGGTTAATGGCCTGATCAGAGAACTGTAAGAGAGGGCAGCGTTTCCTGACTTGGCCGCTCTGGTGCCATTTTCTACCAACATCTCTGCTTTTGCTGCTTGAGAGGAGATCCTGACTTTGACCTCCTTAGCCTGTGCTGTTTTGTTCTGAATTTATACTGATGAGACCCTACCACCCTGCACTCTCCTTATCTGTGAGTTTTAATCTAGAGTTAGGGCATTTGAGTGTAGTAATTAAGAGAGGAGGGCTCTGGACTCAGACATCCTTAGGTTTGTATCTGAGTTCTGTTATTTTCTTTGTCAAGTTATTTAACTTCTCTGTTCTTTAGTTTTCTCCTCTATAAAGTCAGATAGGGTAAGGATTAAAGGAGGGAACGCATATAAAGTGCTCAGCCCAGGGCTTGGCACAAGATGCTCAGTGATTGTCAGATAGTAGTAGGGATTTAAAGTGGGCCTTTGTTTTTCAGTGCATTCATTTAGATGGTATGTTGCAGTTGGAGGAATCTTCTTCAGAATTTAAGCTTGCATGATTGTTGACATGTTACTTTCTGAGATTTTTTTCCTGTGTTAGAGGTCTCTAGAGATAGGAAGGAGGTCCTCTATCCCTCACATCCTGTAGGAGGCTTCAAACCCAAACTTAAAAGAAGATGTGTTGTTATTCTTTTTTTTTTTTTAAGTAATCTCTACACCCATTATGGGGCTCAAACTTACGACCCTAGAGATAAGAGTCACATTCTCCTCTGACTGAGCCAGCCAGGCACCCCTTTATTATTCTCATCCTGTTATACTATTTTTGTCTTACTGTCCTTCCTCCCCTACCTGTTCTTTGTTTCTGTATCTTCCCAATATCCAAACCTGCTCTTTTTTCAAGTCTCGCCCTTAAATACATTAAATATATACTTAATTCCATAATCTTTGTCATTTGGTCAGTACCTTTATTTCGTTGTGTCACTTAATTGATCTTTTCTGGTTCTTCTCCATTTAAGGTCTAGCCAGTGTTTTAGTGCCTAAAAGTAATACTCCAGAAACAGCACTATTACCTTCCACTTATGTCTGACGCATGTTCCAGCAGTATCACCCTTTCGTGCTGGTTAAGCATATTTAACTTTTTTATCTGGTTTATTTCCCAACAGTATAATCACTATTTTAATTTCTTTTCAAATATTCCATTGATAATTTTTAATTGCAATTTTTTTTTAAAGATTTTATTTATTTCACAGAGGGAGAGAGATCACAAGGAGGCAGAGAGGCAGGCAGAAAGAGAGAGGGGGAAGCAGGCTCCCCGCCGAGCAGGGAGCCCGATGCAGGCCTCGATCCCAGGACCCTGAGATCATGACCTGAGCTGAAAGCAGAGGCTTTAACCCACTGAGCCACCCAGGCGCCCTTTAATTGCAATTTTTATTGAGATAGTTATAGATTTATATACAGTACTTGTTAGAACTTTGTATGTACTTTGATGGAAAAACATAAGATAAAGAGATTTCCGGATAAAGCACAATCATAGCAAACTATGGAAAATATTCAGGAAACACTGAGTCCTACTTGACTAGATGAGTGGTTCTAGACCTGGGGCTCTCAATAGCAACACCTCAAGAGCTTTCAAAACTATTGATGCTTAAGCAACACCCCAGGAATTCAACTATAATTGGTAAGGTAGGTAAGAATCTTGAATGCTAGGCAAAGGGATCTGTGCTTAATTCAAGCTATAGTACAGTAGTGGATGTTTATGAGAGGATAGTTCATGTGATAAGGGGCATGCCTAAGGAAGACTCATTTAGCAAATTAATCTCAGTGTTAAGTCAGTATAGGACTGATAGGGTGAATTGGCAGTGTGGGGAGTCAGACCTGTTGGGAGGTGCTACTGCAGTCTAGGTGGGAAGCAAAGCCGCCCAGAGCTAACATGGCAAGCTTGGAGAGGAGAGGTGAATATAAAGGGCATTGTATAGGTAGAATCTGTAGGACTCAAATATTGAAGAAGGGGAGACAGCTGAGTCGAAGGTGACCAAGGGTTTAAGCCTAGTCCACTGAGAGAATGGGGAGTGCCAGTTGCAGAAATAGGAGAGGCAGAAAGAAAAGCTGTGTGGGAGAAAGAGAATGATCTGAGGCTGAGAGATGGTGGGTTTGGGAAGTCGCTGGGCAGCCTGGATTGAGATGTCAGCATGTATTTAAAATGTGCAAGAGGTTCTCTAAGTTCTCTGTTCCAGCTTGAATGTTTCTTGGAGAAAGAAAACAAATGGCCCCAAACTGCTGCCCCTGTCATATCTAATGATTTGTCCAAACCCAGGCCTGTATAACTGTTTGAATCGTATCAAGGTACTTTTCCAAAAGTATTGGCATGTTGCAGGAGGCATATGGTTTATAGATGATTAAATCTGTGAAATGTATTAAAGAGACACTAGTACAATGTAGGAACCTATTCTTTCACTTACGTATCTTTGCTTTTCTTTTGGTAGAGAGATGGAGGAAAAAGTCACACTGCTTAATGCACCTACAAAAAGACCAAGGTAATGCCTAGGTCACTCGTAAACGTGATATCTCTTAAATTACCATCAGGGGGTCTTTCTTTCTTTGGTCCATGCATTGTTTGATCCCAGTAAGTAGCCTTTGGCATCCTTTGAGAAGCCAACATCTGCGTAAATGTCAGATAGTCATTTCTGAGAAAACAGAAGGCTATAATTTCATCCTCATGCTGAAGTGGACATCATTACCATGATGAATGTTGAAAAGTTGAAAAGTGTAGGTGTTACAGACCAGACTGGAATCTGATCTGGCTGAGCTGTGATGAAGCCCTGAGGCAGGAATTGCAAGGCCTGCTATGATAGAGGGTTGAAATAAGTTGTCGAGAAAGAACATACTGTCTCATGCCATAATTGGCAGTTCTTCTCTGGGAACAGACTGGAAGCATTTTTCTTTGATATAGTTTTTTATGTTAAATGTGCCTTTGTTCTGGGGGTTGTTGACAGGTCAAGCACTGTGACTGAAGCACCCATTGCTGTGGTAACATCACGAACCAGTGAAGTCTATGTTTGGGGTGGTGGAAAATCCACTCCCCAGAAACTGGATGTCATCAAGAGTGGCTGTAGTGCCCGGCAGGTGTGTGCAGGGAATACCCACTTTGCTGTGGTCACAGTGGAAAAGGAACTGTACACCTGGGTGGTAAGTGAAAGCCAAGTGCTTTAGAACAGTGATGTAAGCCTAATTGTCTACTGGGCTGAGGCTGTCTAAGTATTTTGTTAGTTGAACGTGTGCTGCAGGAATGGCAGCGTGGGGTGCTGGAATGTAAGCACTTCTGAGAGCCCGGATTTTGTCTGTTTAGTACACAGAGGTATCTTTCCCCAGTGCCTAGTACATACTAGGTCATTTGTAAATGTTTTTTGAATGAATGAATGAGAGAAAGAAGGAAAGAAAGAATGACAAGAGCCCTAGGTTTGGACTTAGGAGACTGGATCTCATTTACAGCTGGGCGATTTCAGGAAGTCACTTAATCACGCTGTTCTATTACCATGAGTTTCAGGGCAACTAGTATCAGTGAAATAGTTATAAATAAATGAAGCAGTGTAACACATCAGGAAAATTCTAAGACCTGTATCAGTGATTAAAGATAGCTAGGTATATCTTCAGTAGAATTTTCCTTTGTTCCCCTCTAGATTTCACCCTATCTTTTACCTTCTGGAACAAATTACCTGTATTTGCTATCTGTTTTCTTATCTCCCACTCATTCACCTACAGTGCAATTTCCATCCCTGCCACTTGATTAAAACTGCTTTTAATAAAATGACCTATAAATTGTGAACATAAAACAGATACTTTGGGGGTGCCTGGGTGGCTCAGTCGGTTAAGTGTCAGCCTTCAGCTCAGGTCGTGATTGCACCATCCTGGGATCAAGCCCCATGTTGGGCTCCCTGTGGAGAATCTGCTTCTCTCTCTCCCTCTGCCCCCTACCCCTCTCTTGTGCACTCTCTCTCTCTCTCTCTCAAATAAATAAATAAAACCTTTAAAAAAACACAAACAGATACTTTGTTGTCCTTACTTTCTTGACCTCCTGGCAGCATTTGACATAGTTGATCTCTTCCTCCTTGAACCTTTGTCTTCCCTTGGCTTCCATGACAGCATCCTCTCTTGCCTTTTCTCCTGTCTTTTTGTGCCTTCTCACTTGTTTCAGGGTGCTTTTCCTTTACCTAGCCTTGTCTTAGGCCCTCAGTTCTTCTCACTCTTCCTCTTCTTCCTGAGGGAGCTCATATTTTCCAGTAGTCACAGATAACTTCTCCACAGGGACAGGCTTTGTCCCGTGTCTAACGGTAGGTGCTTAATTATCGAAAGATTGAAAGAATGAATGAATGATTTGACCTCTATTATAGAATATTAACTGTTATTTCCTTAAAACCCTCTCCCTTAAAGAACTAGCCCCTGGGGGGCTGCCACAGATGAATTGAAATTATTGTTCCTTAAAAAACATTTATATAAGGACTTACAGTTGAGTTCTTAAATGAAGAGAATTACTTTTCTCTATAAAACTGCTGAAACGCCATTAGAACTATTCTCAGTGCTTTATAGCAGCCTCTTTGATGCAGTCAGATTCTTTATAATTGTTTCCTATTTCAGGGAAACTATGAGCAAAATTTGTAAAACTTCTAGTAAGGATTTCCAAGAGGCTGTATTCCTGTCGAAAACAATCAAATTAGACTACATAAAGAATTTTTTTCACCAACACCCATAATTAAATGGGTGAATTGAATTAGAATTGGGAATGTGTTCTTTTAAATCTTGATGGGTATCAATCTGGATACTTTTTAAATCTTTACTTGTTGGCAGGAGTTAAATACTACCCATCATTAAAAGGTTGAATTTCCTTTGATTTTTTTTTTTCATTTCTAAATTTCCGGCTGATTTTCTCCTGTGGTTTTTTGATAAGAAGTTATATTAAAGATTAGCTTTTGGCATGAAAAGTTAAAACTTCACAAGACCTCTTTATTTCACAGAACATGCAGGGGGGTACTAAACTCCATGGTCAGCTGGGCCATGGAGACAAAGCCTCCTACCGACAACCAAAGCATGTGGAAAAGTTGCAAGGCAAAGCTATCCGTCAGGTGTCTTGTGGTGATGATTTCACTGTCTGTGTGACAGGTAAGCCATCAGCAGTAAGCATCCCAGTGCATTTAATGTGGGGTATTGTACTTAACACTGTGTAGGTTCAACTGGGTTTTTATAGCAAAAGACAGTATTCGAAGAAACCAAAGACAGTGAACACATATACACATTAATAACAACATCCCCAGTTTGTTATAGTATTAGGGTGGTTGATAAGCAAGGAAAGGCACATGGATAACAGAAGAGGTGGGATCAGGGAAAATGTGTTGTATGTTCCAGTTGGGGGGAAAACTAATGTTACCACCTAGGTAGGTATGGATAACACCAAATCAGGAATCAAGAGCTAAAGTGTAGTTAGCTTTTTTTTTTTAATCCATTTACATTTTTTTTCCTCAAATTTTTATTTAAATTCTAGTTAGTTACTGTACAGTACAATGTTGGTTTCAGGAGTAGAATTCAGTGATGCATCACTTGCATATAATACCCAGTGCTAAAGTTTGGTTTTCATCTTGCCATTAACTTACTTTACCTTTATTCTAGAAAATAGAAATGACCCCAATAAAATTTAAGCATGGTACTACCACTTTTTAAAAATTGTTATAATAGGGGCGCCTGGGTGACTTAGTGGGTTAAAGCCTCTGCTTTCGGCTCAGGTCATGATCTCAGCGTCCTGGGATCGAGGCCCGCATTGGGCTCTCTGCTCGTCAGGGAGCCTGCTTCCTCCTCTCCTTGCCTCTCTGCCTGCCTCTCTGCCTACTTGTAATCTCTCTCTCTGTGTCAAATAAATAAATAAAATCTTAAAAAAAAATTGTTATAATAGTACCTGTGACCCCCCCTAAATAAAAACAGCTCTAGACTCACACAGTCTAGCCTTTGGATTTCTCTGATATAATCAGTTTATATGAGATCCCCGGCTGGGATAGTCTCATTCTAGCCCTGCCCAGCTTTCTGATTGGACAAAATCATTCTTTTGATGGGTTATGCCTTTCTTTGTTTTGCAGATGAAGGTCAGCTCTATGCCTTTGGATCTGATTATTATGGCTGCATGGGGGTAGATAAGGTTGCTGGGCCTGAAGTGCTAGAACCCATGCAGCTGAACTTCTTCCTGAACAATCCAGTGGAGCAGGTCTCCTGTGGAGATAATCATGTGGTGGTTTTGACACGAAACAAAGAAGTCTATTCTTGGGGCTGTGGCGAATATGGTAGGTATAGCCTTGTCTCTGTCCACTTATTCACAGGAGCCAACTCGATTTCAGGCTTATATGTATCTAAACACATCATGTAGCCTGTATTTGAGAGATGTTGATTCAGTAAAAGAGAATGTTACAGAACATACTTATTAGGACGAAGGACCCCCATTTTAATGGTTTTCTTTCTTATGTGTGTCTCAGGACGACTGGGTTTGGATTCAGAAGAGGATTATTATACACCACAAAAGGTAAACTCAGAAGCCGCTTCTTCCTAAAGCTTATCTAGGTCACACAGACTCCAGTGATAACATAGACTCCTCTTTCCCTGACTTCTCATGTCAAGGTATTTATTTCTGAAATATTTTCTATCTGGGAGACTGATAATCTAGTATATGTGGCCTTGTCATCTGACTGAATCATAACCAGTTGAGAAAGAGGATACAGCCATTGTGGACACTCTGGAGTCACATTTTACTCAGGAATGAGAGCTGAAATCAGCATGTACCATGAAAAAGTCACATCGAGCTAAATACACCCCAGAAAATTCCTTGGGAAGTTACTGGAAAGCAGAACATTATCTCTTTACCCAATGTAGCCATTTTTGCCTCCAATTTGCACAGTTGAATACCAGATGAAATATGTGTTTGTATTTAGGGGTCATGTTGTATGAAACATAATGTCTAATTACTCTCAGCACTGCAGGAGCTAGCCCTGCAGGAGTTGGTGCAGGAGCTGAAAGCAGCTGCAGGAGGAGCATGGTCATCTGGCTCCCCTGCCCACTGGAAGGGCGACTGTAATTAACCGTACCATTCACTGTTAACTATGTTTATTTACATTTAAAAAAATTAACTTACAGTATTTGTGGGACCATGGCTGCTCCTCTTCTGAAAAGGCTGTAATAGAAACACTGAGGTTTGAGTTTCACAGACATCCATCCTGTCCGCTTACCACTGCCAGCACTGTTTAGTTAGCTTAGAGGGATGTGAGCAGTTGGAAGTCCTGGCTGCTATCTCAGTACTCTGTTACCCCACTTATAATGTGAACTGACTAAGACCCCTGAAGGCTACTGAGTTTCTTCTATAGCTGTCATGGGGTCTACCATCTCAGCGGACAAAATCAGCGATGGGTTGAAGCTTCTCCTTTCCCAGTGTATTCTGAGAAGTCTTTCTAAGTAGGACCTACTACTAAAACATTGACAGGGCTGTCTGTTTAGCCAACCTGGAATTGCCTTCTTTTATTTTATTATCAAACCTGAGCTCCTTGTTTAAAACTATAGTCTTTAAGCTGCTGGGAAAATTCTGAAGAGGATATAGCAGTCTACTGTAGGCAGTTCTGCTAAATGCAGGACATTACTTTTGAAAGAATTTAAGGGGTTTTTCCTAATGCAAGTTATATTTGAGGATTTTTTTATTTCTGATTTTTTTTTTCATGCAGGTGGATGTTCCCAAGGCCTTGATTATTGTTGCAGTTCAGTGTGGCTGTGATGGGACATTTCTGCTGACCCAGTCAGGCAAAGTGCTGGCCTGTGGACTCAATGAGTTCAACAAGCTGGGTCTGAATCAGTGCATGTCTGGAATCATCAACCACGAAGTGAGTACCCTCTTTGGTGTCCTAACCACACTGTCAGAACTTCTTTTAGGCTGGAATTTCTTTGGGAATGCTATTGGTTAATGACCATGGAATTTTACCTAAGAATAAAGATTTCACAGACTTTATTATGTTCAGGAAAAGAAGCCAGCCACATAAGAGTACACACTATGTGATTCCAATTATATGGAGTTTATGATGGCAGAAGTCAAAGTAGGGGGGTTACTTCTGAGAAAAGGGGTATGGGTATTAACAGAAGGGATCCTATGGTCATGGAAATGGTCTCTATTTTGATCTGGGTGGTTTTACATTTATATGCATACAGAAAATTTTTTCAAGCTGTACAGTATTTTATAGTGTATTATGCTTCAGTAAATAAATTGGTTACAAAGAATCAAGTGATGGAATTCAGGTTCTACCCTATCACTGAAATAGGTACAAGATAATTAACATGGAAAGAAACATTTTCATGCATCACTTCCCTGGGGAGTTTTTTAAGACTTATTGCTCCCAAATCACTGATCCTGTGCGGATGTAGTGAATGTACATTAGTGAATGTAATTCACATGTACATTCACCTTAGTGAATGTAATTACTGTAATTAGGTATGTGGGCTTAGTGAATATAATTACCATTCACTTCCTTCAAGAATGTTATGAAATTCACTGCTGATATTAAGTCTTCAGTTCCTCTTTGTGTTAATATGATGAGTTTTTGTCATGTTCTAAAGAACCAAATTAAGAGACAAAAGTTTCCAAGGGCACCTGGCTGGCTCAGTTGGTGGAGCATCTGACTCTGAATCTCAGGGTCATGAGTTCAAGCCCCACATTGTGCATCTTGCCTACTTAAAATAAAAAAGAAAGACAAAAGTTTCTTGACTCGGTGAATCAGAATTTTCAAGCGGGGTGCCTGGGTGGCTCAGTTGTTAAGTGTCTGACAATTGGTTTCGGCTTAGGTCATGATCTCAGAGTCCTGAGATCGAGCCCCAAGTTGGGCTTCGTGCTCTGCATGGAGTCTGCTTGTCCCTCTCCCTCTGCTCCTCCTTCCACTCTGTCTGTCTGTCTCCTGTCTCTCTCTTTGTCTCATAAATAAATAAAATCTTAAAAAAAAAAGAATTTTTAAGCAATCTCTGAAGTAATGATTCTCAACTGGGAGAGTACATATTTGGGGCAAGTCTGGGAGGGGTGGCAACATAGTTTGAAAAGGCATATTTAGAATTACCATTACTTGGGCGCCTGGGTGGCTCAGTGGGTTAGAGCCTCTGCCTTCGGCTCAGGTCATGATCCCAGGGTCCTGGCATCGAGCCCCTCATGGGGCTCTCTGCTCTGCAGGGAACCTGCTTCCTCCTCTCTCTGCCTGCCTCTTTGCTTACTTGTGATCTCTCTCTCTGTCAAATAAATAAATAAAATCTTAAAAAAAATTATTTTAGATTTACCATTACTTGATTTGGGTTTTTATTATAACATTGGATTTGTTGTAAAATTTTAAACTTACATGAGAGGAATTTTTTAATGCTAATCTAAAGGGAACATAGGTTTTAACATATTGTGAACACTGCCTTGTAGATGAAATTAGATCACAGTAAACTGATTGAGTTATGGGCTGGACAGAGTCCTTAAGATTTTAATTCTTTGCCCTGCCTTTGTTAGATATGCAGTGTCTATAACCGAGACAAATGTCAATGGTTCTATCTTCATGTAGATACTTTCTGTGATACAGAGTTCATGTTTTGTATACTCTTAGGTTAGGTATCTAAAACTTCTGTTGTCAGAAAGTCCTGCCTGTTACACGAATTAAATTCTCTGATTACATATTGAGCTTATTTCATCTTGTATTCTATTGGATGTAAAGCTACCTGGCATCTTCTTCTTAATAACAAATTTGCTTAAAAGCCCTTTTGGTCACCATGACAACATTCTCAGCCTACTACTCCTTCATTTTTACCTTTGAGTCTTTGCTTTGTGTTTTACTGTGTTTCAGGCATACCATGAAGTTCCCTACACAACCTCCTTTACCTTGGCCAAGCAGCTGTCCTTTTATAAGATCCGTACAATTGCCCCAGGCAAGACTCACACAGCTGCTATTGATGGTGAGTTGATTTACAGCTTTATACACAGGCTTCAGTAGCTCATGCTCTTTATTCTCTCAAGTGTTAGCTCTTTTTTTTTTTAAGTTTTATTTTTTAAAAAAAGTAATTTCCATACCCAATGTGGGGCTCGAACCTACAACCCTGAGATCAAGAGTTGCACGCGCCACTGACTGAACTAGCCAGGTGCCCCAAGTATTACCTCTTTTTAACAATATACACATTCTCCTGTCCCGCCCCTCCCCCCCCACCATATCCAGTAATATCTCATTAACAAATTAGGCATTCAAGTAAATGGGCTTTTTTTGGTAATCATTATAAATGCAGTCACTGCATCCCTTAATGAGAATGCCACGCCTATAATTCCAGACAACTACTGCCTTTAATTAGTACTACTTAGAGTTTGCTAAGTTAGGTAGTACCCACTTTCCACATTTAAAATACAGTATTAGGGGCGCCTGGGTGGCTCAGTTGGTTAAGCAACTGCCTTCAGCTCAGGTTATGATCCTGGAGTCCTGGGATCGAGTCCCACATCTGGCTCCCTGCTCAGCGGGGAGTCTGCTTCTTCTTCTGACCTCTCCCCTCTCATGTGTTTTTTCTTTCTCTCTCTCAAATAAATAAAATCTTAAAAATAAATAATAATTTAAAAAATTTTTTAAAATAGTAAACTGTTAAAATATAGTATTAGAGGGATGCCTGGATGGCTCAGTTGATAAGCATCTGCCTTCAGCTCAGGATCAAGTCCCACATCAGGCTCCTTGCTCAGCGGGGAGCCTGCTGCTCCCTCTGCCTGTTGCTCCCCCTGTTTGTTCTCTCTCTCTCTCTGAAAAATAAATAAAATCTTTTTTTTTTAAGATTTTATTTATTTATTTGACAGAGAGAGAGAGAGAGAGAGAGATCACAAGTAGGCAGAGAGGCAGGCAGAGAGAGGAGGAAGCAGGCTCCCTGACGAGCAGAGAGCCCGATGCGGGCCTTGATCCCAGGACGCTGAGATCATGACCTGAGCCAAAGGCAGAGGCTTTAACCCACTGAGCCACCCAGGCGCCCAATAAATAAAATCTTTTAAAAAATAAAAATAAAATAAAATACAGTATTAGAATATGATACTGAGTTACTTCCTGGGTCAAATTGGTCATAGATTTTGATACCCTAGCTGCCATAGGTGCAATATTGTGTGGCTAGCTTTCTATTTATATACTCTTAATAACCAGAAGCTAGTCCATTGAACTCTACGTGGCTCCATTTTCCCCTCTGTTCCATGCCCCATTTGTGCCTGGTTATTTGTTTTTCTCTTTTAGAGCGAGGCCGGCTGCTGACCTTTGGCTGCAACAAGTGTGGACAGCTGGGCGTTGGGAATTATAAGAAGCGTCTAGGAATCAACCTGTTGGGAGGACCCCTAGGTGGAAAGCAAGTGATCAGGGTCTCCTGCGGTGATGAGTTTACCATTGCTGCCACTGATGGTGAGTCCGTACACACCATTTAAAGCTTTCTGGACGATGGCTATATTTTAATGTTTGACTGGGAAAGAGGTGGACTGGTTATTTATATAGCTGGATCATACATTTACTTTTTATTTATGTTAAATTGGTGTCCAATTTTTATGCGTGTGGAGCATCATTAACTTTTCATGTGTTCAACATAGTGATTGCTTTGACAAAAAAACATTTCTAGATAATGGCAAAGTTAATATTCTAAGTCCCTACTTTTTTTTACTTTAACTTTTTTGGTTAAATGGTTTGACGTTTTTTGGTTAAATGTTTTAAGAATTATTAAATATTTCTATACACATCTGGCCCTGCATCATGTCAGTTTCAAAAAATGTTGGCTGGGTGGTTGGAGAGGACGACATAGTCTAACCTTGCTCCTTGGCCGGGATCAGCCACACTGCAGTGATGTCCTCAGGGACTGCTAAGGCTTGAAGGGCTGAATACTGTGTGTCTCTTGGCTTCCAGAATTGGAATTGGTGTAACTGAATTTTCTTCTCTTCCCTCTCATTGCTCTTTCTTTTCCACAGCATGTTCTTGCTCCTTTCACTGCTCTTCTTTTTTTTTTTTTTTAGATTTTAGTTATTTATTTGACAGAGAGAAAGAGATCACAAGTAAGCAGAGAGTCAGGCAGAGAGAGAGGGGGAAGCAGGCTCCCTGCTGAGCAGAGCCCGATGTGGGCCTCGATCCCAGGACCCTGAGATCATGACCTGAGCCGAAGACAGAGGCTTAACCCACTGAGCCACCCAGGTGCCCTCACTGCTCTTCTTTACTACCACTTGAGCTAATCTTCCTTCCCTTCCCTCTTTCTTCTGCTTTCTTTTTTTTTTTCCTTTTCTCTTTCCTTTATCACCTTCTGAACTTTTTTTTTTTAAGATTTTATTTATTTATTTATTTGACAGAGAGCAAGAGAGCGTAAGCAGGGGGAGTGGCAGAGGGAGAGGGAGAAGTACACTGAGCAGGGAGCCTGATGTGGAGCTCAATGCCAGGAGCCTGGGATTATGACCTGAGCCAAAAGCAGATGCTTAACTGACTGAGCCACTTAGGCGCTCCCCCCACCCCCAGCTTCAGAACTTTTGATTATTGTAGCCATTTCTTTCTTGTGACTGGTGAACAACAAATCACATTTCATGTTTTTGTCTTTTGACTCATTTCAGCTCTTTTTACTGCTCATGATCTAAGGTCTCTTTGTTTCCTTCTGGTCTGCGCCTATTGTATACACATGAGGGATCCAGGGACAGTGTCAGATAAGTGATCTATTACCTAATTTAATTAAGTGAACCAGCTTTTGGGGTGGCATATTAACCTTCCCCACTTGTCCCAAAATGAGGGATTTCAGGGAGCAAACTGTTAAGGTCTGACCAAAATGGAAATAAATTTAATGGAGATAAATGGGAATTTTACCTGGAAAGACAGAGTAAGGATGTCACTAAGGATTAAGTAAGTGCTGCAAGTCCAGTAGTACTTCCTGTGACAGGGCCTCAAGGAGGCGAAGTTTCTTCAGTACACCTGTGTCCTTCACAAGGTCAACTTCAGAATGAGGAATGTAGAATTGGATTCCATGGTTGGGCATATTACCTCCTAATAAATGTTTCTCTACTCTGAATTTACTGTATCGTATTATTCACACAGCCAACATAAACCGAGTGCTTACTATGCTCCAGGTCCTCTTTTGGAGGACCTGGGAGTATAAAAGGGGGTCTCAGAAAGCACCTGTCCTTAAGGAGCTCACAGTCTAGTAGGGTAGGGGAGACCGTTATATAAACATACTGGTATAGGCAGATAGATCAGGTGCCATTGATAGCAGTATCTGATCTGTCTAAACCCTGGAATGCCCAGGACTCAATCCTTCTCTCTCTCCACTATCTCCCTTAAGTGAGTATTACCTTAAGTTCCCCCTATTCACTGATAGCTTTATATCACCACCCCTGAACTCCAAGTTCAGTTATTCATTAGCCCCTGGACTTAGATGTAGGGTAACTTTAGAGCTCAGTTTTCCCACGTCAATCCTCATTTGTGCCTAGTGTCCAGGCTTAATCATTAATAGTACCACTTTTCATTAAAAAGTGTTCTGATTTGGTAAGAAGTTAATAGGCATCTCAAACAAACTTACTGTAGTCAAAATCAGACTTTTGATTTTTCTACCCAAATCTGTTCCTCCTGCAGCTTTCCCGTGTCACTAAATGGCAGCTTCATTCTATACCCTACATCCCATCCATCAGCAAATCCTATAGATTATCTCCATAATATATCTGACCCACTTCCCACCATCTTCACTACTAGGACTGGTCTCCTGCTACCACCCGTGGTCCCCTGCAATTAATTCTTGTCATGGTAGCCTGATGGGTCCTTTTAAGTACTGACATACTACTCCTCAGAATTTCTTTCTTTTTTTTTTTTTTTTAAAAGATTTTATTTATTTATTTGACACAGAGAGAGAGATTACAAGTAGGCAGAGAGGCAGGCAGAGAGACAGGGAGAGGAGGAAGCAGGCTCCCTGCTGAGCAGAGAGCCCAATGCGGGCCTTGATCCCAGGACGTTGAGATCATGACCTGAGCCAAAAGCAGAGGCTTTAACCCACTGAGCCACCCAGGCGCCCTTTAATTGTATTTCTTTATTAGAGAACGAGAGAGAGCACACACATGCAAGAGAGGTGTGTACAAGTGGGGGAGGGGCAGAGGGAGAGTGAGAGGGAAAGAATCTCAAGCAGGCTCCATGCTAAGTGCACACCCTGATACAGGGCTTGATCTCATGATCTGAAACCAACAGTCAGATGCTTAACTGACTGAGCCATACAGGCACCCCCTATTCCTCAGAACTTCTAATGGATTCCTATCTCAGTCAGTAAAAACCAAAGTCATTACAATGGGCCGCGTGGCCCTTTGTGGTATATGGACCCCATCTACCTCCTGACCTCTTCTCTGTCCACTGTCTTCTCCTTTATTTTGCTCCTGCTGCAGGAGTCTTCATATTCCTTGTTCATGATACTCATGTTACCCACACAGGACCTTTGCACTTGCTGTTCTCTCTGCTTGGAAAACTCTTCCCCTAGCTATCCGCACGCTCTTTTTCTTTCACTTCAATCAGATCTCTGCTCAAGTGTCGACAAGTACTTCTCTGATTACCCTATCTAAAATAATGAAACCCCACTATTATTATTTTCACTTTTCTTTACCATTTAATTTCCTTCATAACTTTTATGACTACCAAAAGTATTAGATAGTTGATTGATCAGTCTCCTCTCACTAAAATGTCAGTTCCACAAGGGTAGTGGCTTTGTTTTGTTTATTGCTCTATTCCTGTACCTCCAGCAGTCCATGTCATGAAGTAGATGCCCAGATATTTATTAATATCTGAATGAATGACCAAAAAAAGTTGTTGAATGAGTGGATGGGTGGATGGATGGATGGTAGTACATAGGAGAAGTGGTCATTTTTACCAGGTTGGCATCGGAAATTGTTTAGGTTTTATTCAGGGAAATAAACAGCTTTCCCTTGTTTCGTACATAGTAGAAAATCTTTCTAACTCTAGGAAATAAAGGTGGGGAACCCAAAGAGTAGGGAAATTAGTCTTCTATTAAACTATCTGCTGTTTGATTATTTCCTAGATAATCACATTTTTGCCTGGGGCAATGGTGGTAATGGTCGCCTGGCAATGACCCCCACAGAAAGACCTCATGGCTCTGATATCTGCACCTCATGGCCTCGGCCTATTTTTGGATCTCTGCATCACGTCCCAGACCTATCTTGCCGTGGCTGGCACACCATTCTCATTGTTGGTAAGGGATTCATACATGAGGGTTGGGGTGGATTTGACAGAGGGTAGACTCACACCTAAGATTCTGATGGTCACTTTCTTAGATACAGAAGTGTCCTGAAGGAAAGAGGCTGTTCCTGTAAGTCTTATAACAGTGACACCATACCTAGCGGTGGGACAGAACACTGTCATTTCCTGAGCTTTGTTGTTTGCCAACTTCTGACGATTTTTTAACATGATAACTTTGGGCTCTGCCTCCTTTGCTATAGAATTGTTATCTCTAGTTTTCCACTAATTAATTGGTTGTCTGTGTTTATACTTTTGTGAGAAACATTTAGGATACCTTTAAAAAGAAACAAAATCATAACTCTTTCCTGCATAAAGATTACTCTGTTATGAATTAAATTAAAGCCTTCGTGAGGGTTTCATTCTTTCAGACCAGTGGTTCACCACCTCGGCTGCTAGAATCACCCAGGGAGCTTTTAGAAATCCACTGTCCTGACCAATTATTCAGAATCTCTGTGGTGGGACCTAGGCATTGTTACTTAAAGCTTCTCCGGTAATTCCGAAGAACAGTTAAAGTGGAGAATTGCTACTCTACATAGCGAACATAGTTGAGTAGCTAGTGGTGCTTTAATATCTAGAATAATAAGTAATTATAAAGTTACCTGGAGTGAGGGATAGCTGTTCTCTTACAGATTAATCCCTATTCTAGTCTGCTCACTTTTCCTGCCTATAGCTGTTTACAGTGCTTACCTATGCATATTTTTCCTCAGAGAAAGTACTGAATTCTAAGACCATCCGTTCCAATAGTAGCGGCTTATCCATCAGAACTGGTAAGTAGCAGTGTCTCAGGTACCAGGGCTTTTTCTGCACTGTGGGTCTTTGGGTTGGATTCCATGTGGTCTCCGAAAAAGGGAAATAGGAAATATCTTTGCGAAATGAGGAATACGGTGATCAAGAGAGAGGATCATATTTTGGTGGATTTCACAATAAGTTACGACTTTTATTACATTGTGGTCAGAGGGAGAGTACATCTTTGCCAACCAGGCATATGGAAGTAATTAACTGGCTTGCCCAGTATTGTAATGTGGCTTATGTATTGTTCCTTTCCTTACCGTGCTAAGGGCTGTGGGTTCTCTCTGCTCTTTACTTCTACCATATTTATGGGGTTATTCCAGTCTATAGAAATAGTCCTTCAGAACAGGCCCTCAGAATTAAAAGTTGGCTAACCTTTCAGTGTGATTAGGAAAATCAGCCCAAAGCTCTCTGATAGTTTTCCTTTGACTGCTTTCTGCATGGTTCTCTGTTCTTCGGGACTATGCCAGGAAACTAAATCTGTGTTCCTTTTTGGTTTTCCATTTGCTTTAAAGTACCTTTACTCTTTGGTATCTCAGAACCTGGACTCTGATAGTTTGTAGAATCCCAGAATAAAAGCAGATTAATCCGCAAAAAAGAAAGTTGAATGTCTGATCTGGACGTGTACTCCATTTACACACACATACATCATACCTTTTATTAGTTTCCTTTAGTAATCTCTTGCTCAGCATTTATCTGTGCATGTTAGTTCTGTCACAGATGATATATCTTTTTGCTAAATGCAGCTATTCTCTTATAACTTTGTTTTGGTGGAACAGTATTTAATGGAAAAAATAAGATTAAAAGCACATATCCATTGGCTGGAAAATGTAAACTCCATGAGGGCAGAGATTTTTGTCTTTTTTATTCATCAGTTTTATCCACATTGCCTAGAAGAGTGCCTGGCAAATGGTGAATGTTCAGTATATATTTGTTGGTTGAGTGTGTTCTAATCATCCAGTGGAATATTATAGAAGAGTAGAAATGAACATCTACAAATAGTTCCAAAATGTGAAATGTAAAAAGCAAGTTGCAGCAGACTAGGTGCCTTTTTATATAAAGTTCAAAAACAAGCCAAATTATTATATTACTTAAGGATACAGAAATGTGTGGTGACTTTTTTTTTAAAGAAGGAATGATAAATACGGAATTAAATCAGTAGTTATGTCTAGGTAGGAGGCCAGAGAAGGAAGGAGTTCACAGGCAGATGCGACACAGGTAATGTTTTAGTTCAGCACTGTCCCATAAATCTTTCTGCAGTAGTGGAAATATTCTGTGTCTATGCTGTCCAGCACTTGAAAAGTAGCTCCTGAAGGAACTGAACTTTTTATTTTATTTAAATTGTCGTATATGGCTTGTGACTACCATATTGGAAAGTACAGTTCTAGTTCTTCTAGTGCTAGATTCATGTTTTTGTTTATTTTGTTAGGTAGCAAAACTTACACATATGTTAAAAGTAGTCTTATGTATCTTTCAAATGTAACCTAATTCTTAAAAGCCATTTAAAATAAAACAAGCCTCAGCTTTTGTTGGCATCTGTGGTTCTGCTGCTTCAGTAGGATCAGTGTGGCAGTCAGTCTGTGAGCCACTAGAGCTGGAGATCAGGAACAGTCCTTTACGTTTAACTTTAGCATAGACCATGCAATTATTTTTTTAGCTTTGGCAACTTTACTTTCTTAAATATATATATTTTTGGCCCATATTAAAATTCTGTTTCATTTTCTGACTACACATCAGCTAGTCTTCACTTCATGACGGTAACTTGGAATGTGTGGCATGATATGAAAGAACCAGCCATATTTTTAAAATTCTTACAAATACTTATCAAAGAATTTAATGAATTTAACAGTTAAAGACTTCTCCAGAAAGTTTATCTGGCAGCTTTAATAGGTATTTGGCTCAAATGTGAAAGAGCTTTGTATTTATATGAAGCCTTGATGAGCCTTGGTGGAAATGCCAGAGTCTGGATGTATGTGTTAAAGCATGGGTGGTAGACTGAGCTATGGTTGGGGCGATTGTTCAGTAATGCTTTAGAACACTGATCATCTGCTGTGAACATAGAAGTAAGTTTGCGATGTAGAAGTGAATTATCATTATGAAGATACTGATAATATTTTGTGTAAAAACTAAAAATTTAGTCCCAGATATCTGACTTATACTGTTGCTGTTACTTCATGTGACTCTAGGAAGCTCTCCGGGGGTCAGCAGGGCTATAAGATTATAAATCTTTCTTGCCGCATAGCAAGGTTCTCTCTTTCTGTGCTGTGTATCTGTCAGTGGTTCAGAGCTCTAGCCCAGGAGGCGGCGGCGGTGGGGGAGAAGAGGAGGACAGTCAGCAGGAATCTGAAACTCCTGATCCGAGTGGAGGCTTCCGAGGAACAATGGAAGCAGACCGAGGAATGGAAGGTTTAGTCAGTCCCACGGAGGCCATGGGGATCAGTAGTGGGGCCAGCAGCTCCTGCCCTGGCTGGCTTCGAAAGGTAATTCCTTCGCAGAGGTTATCTTCAATAAAACGTCAGGCCTTTTGCAACAGCTAGAAAGGAGCCGTCAGCATCTCTCTGTGTCCCATGCCCTCCCTATTCAAGTGTTCTGCAGCAGGCATCAGTCTTCTGATTTACACCTGGAACAAAGTTACAAAATCTCTAATCCTTTTTTCCTTCCTGACAAGGAGACACACAAAATGTTCTCGTATCTGTAGTACTTGACATGAATGTCAGTAAATTAAGAAAACCTTCCTTGAAGACAGTTTTTGTAATGCACGTGTGCGAAGATTAAGCTTAGAGATTTTGTACTGTGATTTGTAGAAGTGAAATATTGGGCAGTCGGAATGTTTTACTGTAGAGAGATGGGTTATGAGAGTTAAAGTGCAGACAATAAAAATGTTGGAGTATATTTGGATGGAAAGTTGGTTACAACTTATGGCTGGGCAGAAAAAGATGGAATATCATTCTCTGAGAAAATATATGATGCGTAGAAGAATGTCTGCTATGAAGCCTGAAAACAGTATTGCTCATTTTAATGGTGTTTATCTATGAGTGATCTCATTTTCTATAGTACACATTTGTACTTTATGAAATTTTAAATTTTTACCAAAAAAGAAAATGAATCTAGAGATTTAAACCTGCCCTTGTAAGACAGCTAAAATCGATAGGCAGTTAGGAGTAGGAATGGAGGAAGCAGCACAACTCTTCCAAGGTTTCAGCCTCAGCCTTGAGCAACCTGGCCCCTGGCCTCTCTGTCATCACCTTCCAGCTCCCCAGCTCACTGAATAGGCCGTGTGGAATGAGTGTGTCGGGGAGATGTGCCACAAACTGCAAACTGTGTTCTTGAATTTGAGTTTGAATTCGGATCAATATTACTCATCTGAGGAAGGGATGGCCTGCTCTTGACAAGGTGCAGTGAGCTGTGTTCGAACCCACATTGTCATGCTCCCACTAGAGGGTGCTGATGTCACAACAGAGGGAAAGCTGAGGCAAGATGGGAATGGGGGAGAAAGAAAAGAAAAAGCTCAGACAGAACTGATGAGATTCTTTCTCTCATACATAGGAGTTGGAAAATGCGGAATTCATCCCCATGCCTGACAGCCCGTCTCCCCTAAGTGCAGCTTTTTCAGAATCTGAGAAAGATACCCTGCCCTATGAAGAGCTACAAGGACTCAAAGTGGCCTCTGAAGCTCCTTTGGAACACAAGCCCCCAGCAGGAGCCTGGGTAACTGAACTTTTTGCCTTTGAGTCACAACTAAGTAAGCAGAGAGCTCTCCCCACTTCTCCTGGCCTCACCTTCTCCTCTAGCTTCCTCGGTCTCCCACTGCCCTCTATCCACTCATTATACTGTCTGTTCAGTAGTGCTTAAAGCCCTAGGCTTAACTGCATTTGCCTTGGGAAAAAGTATTAACCCTTTCACATTCCTGATGGGCTAACAGCTTTCTACACCAGAGGACTGTCTTTCTTTCTCTCTGCCTCAATTACCAAAATTAAAGTTGCATAATTCAAATCTAGTTTTTTTGACACTGCTAGTGTGGGTGGGAGGCTCTGAATACGAGTAAGAAATAATCCTTGTAGTCTAGTGAGGGAGCTACATATGTGTGCCTAACCTTGGTAGAAATCAAATTGTGGTAAATGCCTCAGTCAAATGCAAACCCCAGGGGTCATCAAGCTTTTTCTATAAAGGGCCACACAGTAATTATTAAAGGCTTTTTGGACCATACAGTCTCTTCTGCAACTACTCAGCTCTGACATTGTAGCACAAAAGCAGCCATAGATAATACATAATGAATGAGCATGATTGTGTTCCAATAAAACTTCATTTACAGAAACAGTCAGTAGGCCGGATTTGGCCCATGGGCTATCATTTGCTGACCCTTCCTATAAACAAAGTACAGTAGAAGGGGAGAAATCCAGACTAGAAAAGATGTAATAAAACCTTTGAAACTTCAAGTGAATGTTTTAATTCCTCTGTCAGTCAGCTTTCTTGAATTATTTTGGCAGTCCTGTTTACTGAACACCTCTCAAATGTCTTCTAAAGTGTAATCCACTACATTTTATGGATATTGACCCTTTGGATCACAGTATTCTCACTGTGACCGGAAAGACTCATTCCAAACCAAATCAAGCCTCCCCCACTTCAGCATTTTCAACGGAATGATACCAGTGCACTGTAAATTTGTTTGTGAAATTCTCCAAAACCCACGACTGTTCTTTTACCTTAGCATAGCAGAGCCTGAGTCACTGAGGATTCTCTTGCCATGTTATGTTAGAGCCAGGTACTGTTGTAATCCCAGCGTTTTCTGCTCCTGTTGCATTTACTTTGTGTGTCTGTATGGTTTATCTTTTTACTTTAAAAGTAAAATCTGATAGCATTTAGGGGAAGGTTAGGTTGGGGAGCTGTGGCATCCAGGCAGAACTGTCTATGACCTCTTCCTTCTCTCCTTAGCCACCTCGGCTGAATCCTGCAGAGACATGTGCTGGGAAGGCAACGCCATTAACTCCTACCTGTGCCTGTAGCAGTCTGCAGGGAGAGGTTGAGAGATTGCAGGGGCTGGTGGTAAAGTGTCTGGCTGAACAACAGAAGCTACAGCAAGAAAACCTCCAGATCTTTACCCAACTACAGAAGCTGAACAAGAAATTAGAAGGAGGGCAGCAGGTGAGAGCATTAAAAGAATAATTCAATTTCCAATTCTGTTTGAAGAACCACAGAAACAAAACACCAATAGACACTAAAACAGACTTACTCCTTTGCAAGTACTATCTTTTGATGAGGTAACTTTTGTAATTAATCCCAGCAGCCCTGGGCCTTGTTCAGGTGCCTGGGTTAAATCATTTTCATCACCTGACTTCCATTGGGGTTGTTTGTTTGTTTGTTTTAAAGATATTACTTATTTATTTTGACAGAGAGAGAGATTACAAGTAGGCAGACTGGCAGGCAGAGAGAGAGGAAGAAGCAGGCTCCCTGCTCAGCAGGGCTCAATCCCAGGACGCTGAGATCATGACCTGAGCCGAAGGCAGAGGCTTTAACCCACTGAGCCACCCAGGCCCCCCCCCCATTGTTTTTTGTTACTCTATTTTTTTCTTTTACTTTTTATTATGAAAAACAAATCATTGTAGTTCAGTGAACACTCATATGCACCATCTAGGTTCATCAATTGTTAACATGTTGTTTGTTTTAAATGTGTGCGTATGTGTGTTTAAAATTTGTGGGGGTATATATCTGTATTTAAAATATATGTGGGTATATGTGTGTGTATTATTCAGCTAGACCATTTTCAAATAAAATATAAAAGTCATGACAGAGGGCCCCTAAATACTTTCATACACACACCCAAAAATACATTCATTCTCCCAGAGAAGCACCATAGTATTATCACAGTAACAGTTTACACTAATATTACCTCAATTTTCACCCAGTACCCAGTTGATAGTAGAGTTTTCCCAGTTTGCCCACAAAATTGTCCCTTCTGTTTTTATCAGATCAGAATCTAGTCAAGGTCCCTATACTACATTGTTATGTCTCTTTGTTTCTTTTTATCTAGAATACTTATCTCTACTACTGTTACCTTTTTTTTTTTTCTTTTAAATTTTCATGGCACTGACTAGTTGAAGGAGCAGGGTCGGTTGTTTAACAAAATGAGCCACATTCTGCATTTGTCCTTTGTTTTCTTGGGACAGTATCTAACTTGTTCTTTTGTCACCCTGTCATTTCTATAAACTGGAAGTTAGGGCGCCTGGGTGGCTCAGTGGGTTAAAACCTCTGCCTTCGGCTCAGGTCATGATCTCAGCGTCCTGGGATCGAGGCCCGCATCGGGCTCTCTGCTCGGCAGGGAGCCTGCTTCCTCCTCTCTCTCTGCCTGCCTCTCTGCCTACTTGTAATCTCTCTCTGTGTGTCAAATAAATAAATAAAATCTTTAAAAAAAAAATAAATAAGTTAACTGGAAGTTAGACTTAAGGCTTGATTAGATTTAAATTAAATATTTTTTATAAAAACATTTCACAGGTGTTGCTGTTTGCATCGTTGTTTTAGAGAGAGAGAGCACAAGCAAAGGGGAGGGGGGCAGAGAGAATTTCAAGCAGACTCCTTGCTGAGCACAGAGCCCATGGATGCTATGCTCCATCCCACGACCCTGAGATCACGATCCAAGCCAAAATTAAGAGTCAGATGCTTAACCGACTGAGCCACCCAGGCGCTCCATTCGCATTGTTTCTTAAAAGCCAAGTATTGCTCTATTTGGAGTGAACCAGGAAGGGAAATAAGGTTCAACCCTTGGCTTTGCCATTTCCTAGTTTTATGTGTCTGGACAAATTACCTGGTTTCTCTGAGTCCTGGTTTCTCACCTAAAAGAGGAAAATAATACCATCTACCTTGTATGGTTGTTTTGAGGATTAAATAAAATCATGTCTATGAAAGTACTTTGGAAAGTAATATACTCACTTGAGATAAGCATGGGGTGATTGGAAGCCACAGCACACAGGAGGATTGTTTGGCTTAGGGCTATCTCAGTTTTAAAGTTGACAGTTCTCGGGCATCTGGGTGGCTCAGTCAGTTAAGCGTCTGCCTTCGGCTCAGGTCATGAGTCTCACATCGGGTTCCCTGCTCAGTGGGGAATCTGCTCTTCCCTCTGCCCTTCCTCCTTGCCCCTCCCCCCCTTGCTCGTGATCTGTCTCTCTCTCTCTCAAATAAATAAAATATTTTTTAAAATAAAATTGAGAGTTCTATATTCCAGAAAACCCTACAGTCCTAGGCTAACAATTGGTCATCCTACCTGCAGCAAGTGTAAAGGTGTGGACTTTATTTAAAGTAGTATTACTAAGGTATTATCTAAGGTAGTATTAGGAGCTTGTCACATAACTGTGGCTACAGATCCTTAGAGGTCAGTGTTGATAACCTAGTCCTGAACCGCTGTGACTGGTGGCAGTATTGTTAATGTGGAACTGTGTTTTATTTGGACAGGTGGGGATGCATTCCAAAGGAACTCAGACAGCAAAGGAAGAGATGGAAATGGATCCAAAGCCTGACTTAGATTCAGATTCCTGGTGCCTTCTGGGAACAGACTCCTGTCGACCCAGCCTCTAGTCTCCTGAGCCTGTATGGCCTCCAGGAAACTGGGATCCAAGAACTTCACAGCACACTTACTGAATGCAGAGAGCGCTTTCCTGGCTTTGTTCACTTGCAGACAAGGAATGCAAGGCGGTGGCTCTGAAGCACTTTCCATGTACACTTGGAGAGTGGCATTGCCTATTAGATAGGATCTAGGAGTGGTTTTGTTTGGAGAATGGAAGGGCCCCGTGGCCCTGGCTTTGTCCTCAGTGGCTGCCATAGCAACAGCAGCTCTGTACCTCATCTGGTGATCCCACCTTCGAAGAGGAAACACAATGCTCACTTTAATTTTGCTGGTTTAGCAGCTTATATCCACTTATCATTTCACCATTACTTGGAAGCTGCCTTGGGAATTCAGCACCAGGCATTGCACCTCTGGTGGAGGAGGGAAAAGTGTGAAACCTGAGTGGGCTGGAACCAAGTGGGGCCCACGCAGGCTCATCTGGAGAGTGGTGAAGCAGTAAAGCTCTCTCTGGAGCCCTGAGTCTGGGAAAATATGTCTGCTGGAGTCAATCTCGGGCTTGTTTTCAGAAAGTTACTTAGCGCAGCTAAATGCTTTAGGAGGAAAAGTGGGCTTAGATTGCTTTTCCTCTGAGGGTCGATTAAAATGTCTTCAGTGAAGAGGAGAGAAAGAAGGCTAGGGTCCTTCCTCGTCACACAGCTGGGGTTGCCATCTGTGGCCGATGCAGGTAGGATTCCCGAACTTTGGAAGGTACCTCTAAAATGTGAGGTGTCTCTTAGAAAATTAAGTCAGTGGGACAATAGGAATGGCCTTAAGAGAAAACCATGAGGGAGAGAGGTCCTCCATTAGCTGCCTCTACTTGGTATCTTTAGGAAGGTCTAGAGTACCTCTGCCTTCGTGGCTCTTCAGGTCCTAACCCACTCCCTTTCTGTATGTCTAGTCAGTATTGTCCCTTTTTGGTGTTTTATGAAGCCATATCAGTGAATCTGTATCATCTTTCCTACTTGAGTGGCCCAAAGCCAGCACCAAAACCTGGTAGTCCCTGAAGCCTAATAGAACAGGTGGAAGCTGCCAAGTGAAAGGAATTTGGCTTAGAGCTCTGTTCTAATCCCATAGTCATTCTGTCCTCATAGACAAGGAGCAGGCTAGCTTTCCCAAAGAGAGAGTGTCCTCAAAGCTTTTGATGCTTTTCACTTAAGGTTGTGAGCTTTGTGTTTTCACCTAGCCTTACGAAATGTTCCTTTAGTATTTTGGGTCATAGGAGTTGCCTTGATGAGCCTCACATCCTCCCTCCTTAGAAACTGCTAAATTAATTTTTAATTTTCCCCAAACCAAAAGATGAATGTTTGATATCTCTTCAATATTTTGGAAGGACCTGTGCAATGGAAATTTTGCCATTTCCCTAACACTGGTGGGATAAAGGCTGATGATGCTTGGGGAAAACCCCATGGCTGGGGATGGGCAACTCTCTTCAATGGGATCTTCTTTGGTTTGATGTTCCCATTGTTTTCTCAATTCTGGGAAGCCTAGTACAATGGTACTAACGTAATCACTAAAGCCTTTTCTTAAAATAAGGGAAGGGGCCAACCCCGGATTAAAGTTACAAGTTCTGGGGACTTCGGGGTTTGCTGTAAACCCCAACAGTGGGTTTTGGTTCATCATGTAAATGCACCTTGATTTTTTTTTTTAAGGACTGACTGGCTTTTCACGTTCCTGTATCCCTCATACTCACCATCTCAGCAGGCCTGAGAGGCAGGCTCAGTTTGGGTATTAATCCTGAGTATTGCTTCTGCTGTGGAACTGAGGAACGGGGGCACGTTGCTGAGACAGGGATGGAAGTGAGCATGGAAGGGAGGGGAGAGCCCTGCTCTTGTTCCAGAGGGGAGCCATTCTCTAGCAGGGGAACACTGTTCATTTTCTCTAGCATGTTCCCTCGGGAAATCTCGTTTGCTGTTAATCTGGCTGAGAATCTGAGTTCTGTGCCTTAGAGACAATTTGCACTTTCCCAAATTGTGCCTGGGACAGCCACATGATTTTCCCCACCAAATAGCTATGCAAACAGAAACCAGTTCAAAGGTGGCAGCAATGCATTAGATAAAAACTGAAAGGTTAGGCAGCAGAAATGCCTTTGAATGGTTTTCTGTAGCTAATTCTCTTGAAGTTTGTCCTGCTTTTCTTCTTTCTGCAGCGCCAGGTGTTTTCAGTTTCCCAGTAGTATTGCTTTTGAGTTATAATATAACCTGAGTTACTCCTCTGCTCTGACATTGTTGCTGAAGAACTAGCTCATTGTTAGCCAGATGTTTGAAAGGTTGAGGGTGGAGTGGTTTGGCATTTCTGTTTTAAATAAACATTTAAACTCTCAATTAGTGCTATGCCTGCGCATGGACCTTAGTCACTGGGGATGAAATACCCAGATACTAGGCCTTCGTGAATCTTTGATTCAATGAGTCTTTATCTAAATAAATAAAAGACCTTGTAACAGAAACAACACAAGGGACATTTGCACAAATAATCTTTGCGCTTTTTTTTCCAGTTTTTCTTGCTAACAGAATCATGTCTACTGCTCAAATACAGTGCTTAAAATGATGAGGGAGGAAAAAAATGAGCCACTGAAAGATGAAGGAGCACTTCTTGTACTTAACCTCCTCAGTCACAGTGGGCTTTTTCAAGTGATAGTGTGTGTCTATGTTTACAAAACTGTTTTCCCCCAAAGAGGGTGAATGGTGTTTGGTCTCCCTGGCATAGCACAGCCAAGTTATCACTTCTCTTGGCTGAGCATTTCACCAAAGTTTAAAGTAAAAGCAGCCTTAAACTCACATTTCATTTGATTTGCCATATATTTGGAAACATTCATAATAGAAAGAGAACAGCTCTGGAGCAAGGATGTATTATAAATAAATTCATTTAAATGAGTATCCCTGGGCTTCCAAAGAAGTATTACTCATTAGTGTCCTGTAGACTGGGCTGTAGTCAGGACTACAAAACATGTTCCTTCCTGCCACAAAGCCAAAAATCATTTATTACTTCAATGATTAACTATGGAAATAAACATGCTGATTACTAAACCTCACAGAATCAGGAACATTAAAGAGAAAGACACTATATCACATCTCTGCTTCCTCCTTTGTAGTTGTGAAGAATGATAAATTAATGACCAAAAGCAAATGTTGGCCAAAAGGTACCGCGTGGCATTAAATACACTGCTGTTAAGAAGTACTATTTCAGCATGTCTGCATATACTTTCATATGACATGAGTTTCACCAGGAGATATTTTCCCATTGCTTAACCTTTTGAACTTTAAAATTTATAACATTTGCTTGTACTGAAGCTTCCTGGATAAAGCAGCATCACACATGGACAGTACCAAGCAGCGTTATCCACTGTCATTCTCCGCTATCCAGGAAGGGACTTAGAACAAAGGTTCTGACCTCTTCCCAAAGAGCAGATCAAGTTAAATTTAAGACTAATAGATCATCTTAATCTAATCAAAGCCTATGCATTTTGAGATTTGTAGGAACACTGAGGCACTATTGTGTTACTTCTCCAGCAATATAAGAATGAATAACTGCTTCCTATGTCTATAGAAGGCACTCCCCACACATACATTTGTTCTCCCCAGAGGGCTCTGGTCTGTGAACTTAACCACATCATCCAGGGATCCCAAACCTGAGTGCGGGGCCAGGCAGGAAAGGTGACTAAGTGCAGCAGGCCAGACGGGGCTGTGACGAACCCATGTGGTCAAGCCTGTCTGAAGGAGCACGCGGTTGGGGCTCTGCAGGGTTGCTGGCCCAGTACTTCCAGAACTTTTGGCTTTTCAAGAGATTCTCCATATCCCAGTTTTTAAATGTCAGATTTATGTCAAATGTGTAGGACAAAGTGCATAGGCTACCACTTTGCAGCCTTGGCCACAGCTCATTCTTGCCATCTGCATTTACCATCAAGTGTGAAACTTAGAGTTTGTACTTCACTAGACTTGCCTGGGGAATGTATATATTGGGTTAAATATCCAGTGTGTGTGTGTGTGGTTTCTTCAAGTGGCCAGCCTAAGGCCCCACTATGTGATCCTTCTTTTTCTTTGCAACAATTAAGAAGAACACAAAGCAATTCAATATGTACTGTTTCTTAAGTATGTACTTTTTTTTTTTCAGGCAGGGGTCCTGCAGCTTCACAGCTAAAGCCTTAAATTCATATTTCAAATTGGTTTGATCTATTAGCCCAGCCATTCAGCAGAAGCTGCAGAGAAAGTGAAACAAGAGTGAGTGGTCATTTGTTGTTAGTAGAATATGGTTTTACTGTCTGCTTAGTCACCTTGGCCCACATCAGGTTGGTGTTTTTTCTGCAGTGCTTTAAACTAACAATTTGAGTGATGCTCTCAGTACAATAATCCTACTGTTACTTCAGATCTGTTGTTCTATCTTCATCCTATCTGAACTGATACTACCCCCAACAGGCATTACCTTATCACTTCTCCCATCTGTCCCATCTAGGACTTACTCATTTTATTATTTAATTTTAAATCCCCAAAATCCACTGAAAGAAGGTTTAATTGTGAACAGTACGTGCAGTATGCACAATTCTGCACAGAAAAAATTTAAAAGATCCAGTATCTTTTTCATCAAAGTTTACTTTCTAAAAGAGAAGTTCACTGTGGTATAATGGGCAGGGACATGTGACTCGGCAATGTCCCAGCTTGCTTTGATGGTGGATTTTGCTGCCACATTTAAAAAGCCATATACCAACCTGATTTCAAAGCAGAATGCAAGCAATAGCTGAAACTAAAGTTCCTTCCTTCTTTTTTGGGGGGGGGGGACATATGTGATTCATTAGCAAAAAGCAACTACTGAGGCATACGGGATGCTCTCTCCCATCCCTACCATGTAAAACACATAGAGATGAGGTTCCCTTTATGGCACAGTACACCACAAGGAGGGTGTAGGATATACCGGCGCCTTAACTTTACACACTGGTATTGGCTTTGGCCAGGACCGTCCATCACGGAGGTCATGGATAATTTTCCATTTGCCTTACAGCAAAATCGTATTATCTTTCATAAGAGCTACCACCAGGGTGATCATGATCCCCTGACACCAACTCAATCTCATGTACCAGCTTCTTGCAAGAGCAAGAAGAGTTAACAGGAACCACAGGCACACATGCAGAGGCAGTGGCAAGAAGGCACAGCAGAACGCAGGCACTCAGCACAAACCCCAAGTCAGCCTTGTTAGAAGAGAGCTTTAATGTAGCCCGCTCGCTGCACTTGAGAGTCGTCGCCATCCGTTCTCTGGGCAATAACAAGGCACACCAGCCTGAGGTGGTAATTTCGTGGGAAGCTGAAGCTTCTGTTTGCCTCCTGCTGCTTAGCAATGGGTCTCTCCTCACTGATTTAAGCTCTGCAGGCAGATGCGGGAGATGTAAAAGTTTTAGTTCTGTTTTGCATCAGACTGTTCTACTCCCGTTTACTACTGAAGAGAGCAGAGCCTTCGGAGGCTTCCACTGTTGTCTGCTCAACTGTAATGCTTCCTTGGAGGTGGAGGCCGGTTCTTAATGGTCTTACACTTGGGAATGTGCCGCTCGGCCACCTTGGGAGCAAAGTGGCGGCTACAGTGAGGACACTGAATATAATCTGGATTTTCTGCAGGCAGGATGGGAGGCAAGTCTGAGGGATTTCCACCTTTGGCAATTACCTGCTGGACCTCTCGAGCCTGACGAAGAGTACGGATGAAAGACTCATGCTTCTGTCTCCAGTTGCTCTTCCGAGGAGGTTCAGCCTGTAAGTAGGAGGAAGACTTGTCATTCAACTTGGTGTTTACCACATCTCCTGAGTCTTCATCAGAATGACAGTAAGCAAATGTAAAGGGTGTTCATCCAAAAGATCAAAGAGAATAGCAAAGGAGCAACAGAGCTGACCTGCCAGAGTGGAGGCACTTGAGCTAAGGGCCAGCCAGGGGGCATAGTACCGACAGGCTTGGTGCTTACAGTACAGGCAGTGGAGAGGGGAGAGGAGCAGGGCTGAGAATAAATTGGAGCCCCGGGGCCCCTCTTCCATCTTGCACATCCAAGTGTCAGTAACTTTCAGCACTCACAAGAGAACAGGGGTTTATTCTCTGGAGAAACTGAACCAGATGGGTTTCAGACTCAGGAAGTCCAGGCACCGTGGAGAACAGGGTAATACTGAGGCTGAAAATTGGGATTAAGTGCAAGTATACGTGATGAATTAAGGAACTGTTGGCCCCCTTCCCCCATTCAGCTCCCAGGCTATCGAACACATTGGCACCCTCATAGGAGACAGGAGTTCTCTGGATGCACCAAGCAGTCGAGAGAAAAGCTGTTAGATGCTGACCCTGAGTGACTCCAGTGAAAAGGCTTACTATTTGATAACCCTAATATGAAGGCCTCTAGTCAACAAGCCCCACTTAAGGACGCCTGGGTGACTCAGTTGGTTAAGCATCTGCCTTCGGCTCAACTCATGATCCCAGGATCCTCCGATCAAGTCCCACATCAGGCTCTCTGCTCAGCAAGGAGTCTGCTTCTCCCTCTGCCCCACCCCCTCCCTCCCTCCCTCCCTCTCTCTCACAAAAATAAATAACAATCTTTAAAAAAAAAAGTGCTGCCTTAAAACAACAACAACAACAAAACAAGCCCCACTTAAACTTCAACATGAATGGACTGCCTGGGATCACCAGATATTTGAGTAAAGCTCTAACAAGAGAGAAACCAAAACAGGGTACATGAATTCTCTCTCTCTCTCTCTCTCTCTCTCTCTCTCTCTCTCTCTCTCTCTCCCCCAGGAAACAGGAATAAGGCAGGTAAAAGAAAACTTAAAGCCAGAGAGCCAGAAAGAACTATTATAAATTAAAACTCCGATAGCTAAGAGGCACCTGTGTGAATCAGTCAGTTGAGCATCCAACTCTTGATTTCAGCTCAGGTCATGACCTCAGGGTCATGGGATTGAGCCCCATATTGGGCTCTGCACTCAGTGCGGAGTATGCTCATCCCTCTTCCTCTGCTCCTCCCCCGATCACTTGCTCTCACTTTTTCTCTCTCAAATAAATACATAAAAATATGTATTTTAAAAAGACCACTTTAAAAACTGGTGATAGCTAAAAATAAAAAAAAATGTAAAATGTCAAGAAAATTACTCAGAATGGGAAAAAAAGATCAAGATGGAAAGTAGAAGAGATTAGGAAATTTGAAAGCCAATCCAGAAAGCTCAACACCTGACCAAAAGGAGTTCCAAAAAGAATAGAAAAAGCACACAGAAGAAATTATTAAATAATACAATAAACACTCCTAGAATTAAGGTCACTGCTCTTGAAATTGAAATAGTCTACCAAGTAGCCAACACAATCATTGTAAAATTTCAGAATAGGGAGAGAATCCTGTAAGCTTTCAGAAAAAGAGAAACACCAAAAGAGGTTCCATATAGTGAAGCAAGAAGCAACATGGCATCAGATTTCGCAACAGTAACATTGGATGCTAAAAGCTAGTGGGAAAATGCCCTAAAAGTTCTAACAGAAAATCATTTTCTACCTAAAATTCTATACCTGGTCAAATCATCCATCAAATATAAGGCTACTGTATAGCCTTATAAAATTATCGTATAATTATATGAATTATTGTATGAATTATTGTATTAATTCATTCTGAGACACACAAAACACACACACACACACACACACTTCCCATGCACGTTTCTTGAAAGCTTCAGCAAAGAAATAAAGCAAGAAAAAGGAAGACATGGGAAGCTGGAAATGGGACCCAACACAGAAGAGAAGCAAAAAGAAGTCCCAAAACAACAGGTCTGCACCAGGCCTAGAGAATAACCAGTCTATACTGGTGCAGGAGGAAGAAGAGAGGTCGGAGGGAAGTTTCCAGAATAAGAAGGAAAAAAAAATCCCACAAAACTGATGGTTTTGAGCATTTACAAAAACAGTAATAGGTGACTGACATCAGATGGATCATTTGGGGAAAAAAAAATTAGAGACAGGTATGTAGGAAACCAAGCAAATGAAAACATGAGTCAGCTATTAATTCCAGGTACATGTGGGCAGAGGCAGAATTTGTTCACTCATCAGTGAACAAAATTTACATGGTCATTATAATGTAAAAGCTGACTACTGGTTTAACCCAAAATTGTGATTCCACTGTGATGGAAGGAGAAGGGAAGGAGAAAAGTAAAAGGAGAGGAGATGTGAAAGAGAGCTTAACCCATAGCATTTATAGGAGGAAGTCAACAGATAGTGTGCAAAACTGATTAATCAAGAAAATAAGCATATTATTGAGAAGTATGGAAACGCACACCAGAAGAGTCATCTATCAGGAACTGAAGGCTGCCGCTGGGGGCCAGATTAGGATGGAGAAGGGTGAGGCAGGATCCTGCTTGTTGCCTTACAGATCACTTAGTACATGATTTTTAAAACATATTCAATTATTATTTAAATCAATATAAAATTAATTTTAAAAAGAAAAAAATAAGACAAGTAGCTATTTGGTGATCTGATATCATTAATGATGAATGACAGGAAGATATGTCATCAAAGGAGAAGGATCCTTCAGGAGAGTCTTACTGAAACAGACAAGAAGCCAAGAGAATCTGTGTGTTAGAGATGGTATCGAGGAACTTTTAAAAGAATTAGGGGAAAGTTCCTCATGTATATGATAGTTCATCATATTGAAGGAACTATTAACTCATCATATTCATCATATTGACATTTTATTCAATTAACATTTATCACAAAGCACAAAGATGTGGTACCCTGTGCTCAAATGCTTAAGGTCCAGTGGAGAGACCAGAGCTACAAGTCTACTGGAAGTTATGTGAAAATTAAAGGATATAAGGAGTCACTTGTTCTTGTGAGTACACTTGAGGAATAATAGGGAGACACAACCTGCAGCTTCCAAAGGCACAAAGCTTTGGAATAAGACTTAGAACATTCCAAGGAGGGAGGTGCATCTCAATCCATATCCTTTCTGCTTTGGTATCCTCAATGCATCATTTTCCGCCCCCCCCCAAACTAGTTTCCGCAAAGCTGGGGTGTCTGATCTCAGAAATACAATTATTTTGCTTCACTGCTACTGTATTTAGGAATTTAAGAAACATGAGATTCTTTTCAGGCACCTGCCGGAAACAACCCCTATAGTGGGACAGAGAAGATCCCAGTGGATTATTTGGTTGACCAGATAGAAAACAGGAAAGAACAGGAACTGGTGATCATATCGTTATCTGCAAGAGCAAAATGCTGAATTCTTGTTGGAAACTGGACTTCAGGTAGATTATCTGTGAACACAGAAGGGCCTTTTTGTGGTGATCTTCCAAACTATACTGAAAGAAATAAATGCAATTGACTTCTAAGAGCCATTGCATAAATTTGAGTTTTTTTAAAGGCCCAGCAAGTAAGCCCATAAACTGTAAAGTGCTTAGCAGACAAGAGGCGCTAGCACAGCACAGGGAGAAATGAAAACAGAATATGCTCTCATGTTTTGTTAGAAAATTAGAGCTGGATGGGGCTTTGAGATCATGTGGTCTAGGCTTTCCCAAACTTTGGTCATTTGCGTACCACTTTCACTTTATCCCCCTTACCATAAATTAGTTAATGTTTTTCTTGACATTCATGATTCCTAGAAACCACATGCTTCATATGTTGATACACACTGAAAACTAAAACAAAAAAATGTTTGGGCGCCTGGGTGGCTCAGAGGGTTAAAGCCTCTGCCTTCGGCTCAGGTCATGATCCCAGGGTCCTGGGATCGAGGCCCGCATCGGGCTCTCTGCTCGGCAGGGAGCCTGCTTCCTCCTCTGTCCTCTCTCTGCCTGCCTCTCTGCCTACTTGTGATCTTTCTCTCTGTGTCAAATAAATAAATAAAATCTTTAAAAAAAAATGTTTGCCAGCATGCCACACTTTGAGAAATACTCATTTAGAAGCCAAGGGGCATAACATCGACAGGGTGGTAGACTTATTCATGAGGCAATCTCCAGACCTGACGGTCCAAATATGCCTGTGAAGTACCCCTAACTTACCAGGCAAGTGTCTCACAGTCTTTGTACAACCTAGTTTTTCTGCAGCTGGAATGTTAACCAAAAATAAAGTCCTTTACCTTTAAGGTGTTTGAATGGGGAGAAAAAGGATTGCAAACTTAATTGTGTTTCATGTATTAACTAAGAAGGTATATCAGAACCGAGCTAATCTTGAGAAAGTAGATACCGTTATAGGAGTTGTTACAAATGCTAATCGTGGGAGGTGGTAGAGTATATTACAAAGAGCAAGGAAAAACTCTCTCCGGGGCAGGAAGTGCTGCAACATTTTTTTCTTTATATCTTTCAAATCTTTTTAATATTCTAAACATTTATTACTTTTATAATCAATAGGACATATATTTTTTAATTTGCCCCAGGAGACATATATTTTTTAAGCCTAGATTTTGCCGTCATTCTGACCCAGATTTATATGCTGACTCTGCCATTTTTTTGCCATTTTTTTTTAAAGATTTATTTACTTACTTTAGAGAGAGTGTGCGCACAAGGGAGCGAGGGGCAGAGGGAGAGAGAGAATCCTCAAATTCCCCACTGAGCACAGAGCCTGATGTAGGGCTGGGGCCCAATGCAGGAGCCCAAAGTGGGGCTTGTGGGGTTTGATCCCAGGACCCTAAGATCATGACCTGAGCCAAAATCAAGAGCCGATGCTTAACCAATGCTTAACCGACTGAGCACCCCATATGTGCTGACTCTGCCATTTAAAGCTGTTTGTGATCTCAAGCAAGTTAAACTCTGTGAGACTTGACTTTTGAATTGATAAATAAGAGACAACGAAACCTTCACAGGGTTGTGGTGAAGATCTTACAAAAAGCTCCCATCACAGTGACTGGCACACAGTAGTAATCAATAAGTGTTAATTCTCACTTTCCCCCTATATGACACATGAATTTTTTCTAAAGAAAGCTGATATGACATCTCTTTACAATGATCCCCGCTCAAAGTCAAATCCATAAGGCCCTTGCCTTGTTACCTTGACTGAGGCTGATCCCTTCCAGTTCAAGAACTGCTCTAGTTCTGTGCCCTTGGCCCGGGCCCTGGAGGAGTCAAACACTTTCCTCTTGGAACCCTGCATCCTGCTGCAGGCATTGGAGTGTCTCTCCAGCCTGAGCAAGAGAAACTTGCGTCCACAGTGGCTACATTCGCCAAGTTCCGGCTCTTCAGTGGAACAGCTGGAAACCGCGGAGTCTGGTGCCCTAGACAAAGTAGGATTGCTGATGGACCCTTGTAAAGCACTGCCAGGCCTTTCTGAAGACTGAGGACACTCCTTTGATGGCTCTGAGACTAGGTCTCGGATTTTGTTATTGCTTGCCACCAGTCTTTCCCTTTTGAGTTTCTGTATTCCATAATCAGAGAGCCGAAATGGACTAGAATTTTCTTGAGACCGTCCCCAAGTTTCATCCTCTCCCCTGTCTCTACTGAAGACCTCCTCAGACCCGAATTCTGGGGAGAAGGTAGGTTTGTATGCGGTGTTGCTATTACCTTTAACTCTCCTCCTGGGGAGCGTCATTCTCTGTAGCTCTCTTCTTTCATTTTCCTTAGCCTGTTCCTTTTCTTTCTGGATCCTTCTGAGTTCCTCCTCTGTCTTCTTCAGCTTGTCCCTTAGGAGGGTCTCTTTTCTTCGAATTTCCTCCTGTAAGCTCTCCCCTGCAGCTTCTAGTCTTCGGATCTGCACCCATTCAGTCCTGTTGGGGTTGGCCATGGCCCTCTCCTCCTGCGTGGCAGCAACACCATGAACCACAGAGGAATGCGCCCAGTTCCTTGAACTGAAGCTGCTGTATGGAAACTCTCTTGGTTCAGGGGGTCTTGCAGAGACATTCTGGTCCCCATCAATGCCGGCCTCACTGGTACTATGAGACTTCCTGTGGAACACGGGTTTCAGTGGGTATGCCCGGTCTACCCCAACTCGTTTCTTTGTGAAGGGGATGAATTCCTGATTATCTGCTTTGGGATACCGGGACTGAGGACTTGATGAGAAAAACAAACCCTTTGGTTGGCCCTGGGGATTGCTTCTTGACTCGTGCTGGCTGATTCCAACACAGTGGGGATAGGAGCAGTTCCAGGCTTTTGTGCCCGTGTTCCATTTGGAGTGAGTGTAGAGATTACCCAGGGTCAGCTCTTTGTTGCTCAAAAGCTTCTGCTGGAAATTGTTCCTTGGATGCCCCATGGAGGACTTCTGAGAAGAATCACCTCTTTCATAGGGCTCTTGATTAGCTGAGAGGAGGCCTGGAGCTTCTTTTTTATTATATGGAAGCATAACGCCCACGGGGAGAGGTGGTGCCAACTGGAGGCCAGCCATTCAGGGACTGCACTGAAGCCTAGGGGAGATTTAAACCAGATATATGTGAGGAGTTTGTCTGAGGTTCCGCCCGGCTGCTAAAGTAAAACTGTTTCTCCATTTGTCCTACCTACATATTCTCTTGAACTTTTTAGGGACAGTGGTGTTGGATCTGCCAGAGCTTTCCTTCAATAAGCATTTGGTGAATGTTCATTATTTCCTGTGGGTGCTTATTAGGTCCTGAGGATAGAAAAACGAATGGGACCCGGGTGTTTCTGCCATCTAGCTTTATTCCAGTACCAGCCTCTGCCACACACAGTGATGCTCCTGCCATACACAGGAGACTCCCTAGTTGGGGGAAAGATTTACTGGAAAGAGCTATTGGATCGAAAGTCAGGTTTTAGGCCTGTGACACAGGACAAGCAACTTTCCCTTGCTGGCTCGTTTCTTCACCCGTAATCGGAAGTTTCGCTCAGAATGACATGACTGGCATTTAGGGACCTTCGGACTCTGAGTCCAGCCCTATCGTTTCACAGGGGAGCAAACTGAGGCCCAGAGGTAAGTGACTGGCACAAAACAGCTCTCCAGCTTCCCCCCTGCTGGAACGTGCTTGACTCCAAAGAACATAGAAGCCGCTCAGGGCCTGCAGCAGGTGCCTGGCTGTCAAACCCTCACCCAAGAAAGGTCTGTAACCTGAGAGATGGAGGCCACCTGACCCGGCCGCCGCAGCTTCTAGATCCGGAACGCTGAAGTCACGCACCGTCCTAGAGGGTCAGCCGGGGCGCCCCCACTGGGGACTCCGCTTTGGGAACAAACCCTCGTTCTTCTGTCCATGGGGCCTTTGGGAGGTCGAGGCGCTGACCCCACGTCTGCCCCCGCCTTCCGCGTACCTGAGGCTCTGGCGGACCGTTCCTGCTCAGGGAAAACCCCAGCGCTTAGCTTTCCAGACCGGACCACCCCCGCCCCAACCGATCGCCGCGCAGGCGCTCTCTGAGGGCCTCTGTTTTCCCCGTTGCCTGGAGACGGAGCGCGTGCGCGCCGAGCCCCTTCCCTAGCCGCGAATACCGCCCGCGAAGCGCGCGCAGGCGCAGACCGCACGCCGTCCGGCGACGCCCGCGCGGGGGGTGTGGTCAGTTTGAGTGTCACTTGACCCGGTGTCCCGCCAACTCTGCAGCTCGGTCCCGCCCTGCCCTTGGGGAACGGGAGAGGGGGCTGGAGAGGCTTTCTGGGGCTCCATCAAAGAACTTGAGTTTTTCTGAGAACGATGCTCCCAGACCCTGGGGTGTGCCCTTCCCTGGCAAGAGTCGGCGCCCCTAGATGTGCCTTGGAGTCATCCTGCCGCCGGATTCCGGTGTCCGCCCACTTAGCGGGAGTGGGCCTGCTGATAGCCTTTCTTAGCGGCCTTGTGCGCGCCCCAGGTATGGCTGTCCCTCCGTGCTGTTTCCTAGCCAGTGGTTTGGAGCTTGCGGTCACATTGTAGCAACTTGGCTAGGTTTTGCTACTCGGTATCTTTCCGAGGTAGTTTTTGTAGCCAATCTAATTATTTTGATAGAATGTTTTACTCTCACGTGATAACTCTGGCCGTCTCTTCGTGGGGCGCAGGAGTGACTCAGCCAAGTGTAATGATTATAAAGTTAACTACCAGATTGAAAATGATCAGTATAACCTGGTTTCAACACGAAATAATATTCTGTAAGTTGTTAACATTAGAAGAGAGTCTATTTGTCTTCATGCTTTAATTCATTTGTGTAAGCTTTTTGGAACAGGCAGTTTACTTTTCTTCCTGTAACTACCCAGAAGATTCATGCACATGGGAAATAAAGTGGACAGCAGTAGGCAGTGTTAATGCTTCAACGTGTCCTTATTACAGTTTTACAAGTTACAGAGGAATTCCTTCGTGGGCCCTCCAGGGCAGTCCTTTCATTCCTTGTTTTCTTTCCTAGCAGACTCCACTGCCTTCTCTGTATGTGCAGTTTCACACATTTCCCGCTACTCTCAGGGTCCTCATTATCTCAGCACCTGGCCTGCCTGTCATCAACTCCTGCAGCTCCCCTCCAGTCTGGCTGAATTTCCCAGAACGCCTCCCTCCATCTTGAATTCCTTCCCTCTTGTGTCTGAGGAAAAAGAATCTCCCTTTCTGTGAGTTCTGTTGAATCAGTCCCGTTCCATACCCCTCAGGAATTGACTCCATCACTTTATCCCTCCATCTTGTTCACTTCAAGTTGTATCTATCCACACGCTCCTTCTCTTTGGTTTTAATGTATGTTTAACTTTCCCCTGCAAAACGAATTTATTTCCCGTGACCTGCTGCCTCTCATCTTAGGGTCCCATTTATTTCTCTTCTCTACAAGCTTTCCTAATAGACAGCTGTGCATTTGCGGCCCCCGTTCTCTCATCTGCTCCTCAGTGTCCAGTCCATTGTGGTCTGGCTTCCACCTCTTCCATTTTATTTAACTGCCAGGCTGTTGATGACTTCCCAATGGCCAAAGGCAAAAGCTGCTATTTCTTTAACCTACTCATTTGCCATCATCGATTTTTCACTCCCGTGGAGTTCTCTTCTCTTTTGCTCCTGTGCCTTCTTGGTTTCTTCTTTCATGTGTTTGCTCCATCATCTTCCAGGTCTCAGGCATTTATATCTTTTCCTTACCTGTCTACCAAATTTAGGTGTTCTCCAAAGCCCTCTTATTTCTCATATTTCTCATATACAGAAGTCACAGATATTCTGTTCCTTAACGATTACAACCAAAAGCTGAAATTTCAGGTCTCTTCTATGTTTAAATGATACTCAGCTTAGGGCTCTCTCCTTAGTTACAGACGCAAATTTCTAGCTGCCCATTTAGCACCTCCATCTGAATGTTCCTCAGGAACCTCAGACTCAGTATGACAGAAGACAAACTCATGATCACCTCCCCATTTCCCCATCTACGTGTCCAGTGTTCTCTTAAAAACAAATTATTTATTTATTTGAGAGAGCGAGCACAGTGGGCAGATGGGCAGAGGCAGAGGGAGGAACAGACTCCCCACTGGGCAGGGAGCCTAATGTGGGGCTCAGGGCTTGATCCCAGGACCTTGGGATCATGACCTGAGCCAAAGGCAGATGCCCAACCAAGTGAGCCACCCAAGTGCGCCTTGTCTGGTGTTCTCTTTCATGCTGAAATCATCAGGCATCTTGCACTAGTCCCTCTCTTTGTCACGCCTCTGTCTAATTAGTCATCAGTCTGTCTTTAACATACTTTGCAAATGTCTCATATATGACTGTTCCTTTGCCTTTCTACTGCCCTTGGTGAGTTCTTCCTTACTTTTCTCACTCTCCTCACTCTCCTAACTGCTATTTTTATCTTCAGCATCTATTCCCCAAGCTCATTTTTTTATGCTGCTGCCAGAGTAATTATCTTAAATACCTCTGAACCCATCATTCTCCTACCCAGTGGCTTCTCCTTTGTCTATACCTTCTTTACTTTTACCTTTCAAATTGAAACACATAATTTAACATGGTATTTCAATCTTCCAGATTAGGTCCAGCCTACCTTTCCAGGCCTGCTCCCCAGAGTCTAGCCCAGTGGATATCAAACCCTAGCTGAGCTTTAGGACTCCCTGGAAAGGAACTTCTGGGGGGTGAGACCTGGGTATTGGTATTTTTTTAAAGTTTTTCCCAGTGTCCTAATGTGCAGCCAGGGTTGAGAACCCCTGATCTAGCCACACCTGACTACTTGCTCGCTCTTTCTTTCTTTCTTTCCTTTTTCTTTCTTTCTCTCTCCCTTTCTTTCTTTCTTTCTTTCTCTCTCTTCCTTTCTTTTCCTTTCTTCTTTCTCTTTCTTATCTCATTGGTATTACCTTGACCCAAGCTCCATGCACTGGGAGGTGGTAGAGCATAGCATTTATGGGAGTGCGTTCTGTACTCAGACTGCCTGGAAATAAATCCCAGCTCCATCACTTACTGGTGGTGGTTGTGTAACCTGGATAATGTGCTGCTTCCTCCAAGAACACTTTCCCAATCTTCTCAATCAGAATGAATCTTTTTGCTCCTTTGTGCTCTCAAGTATTTTCTGTTCTTTTTGTAGGACAGGGCTGAGTCATGATGAGCTCTTAATGGATGTTCATGGATTTGACTAACTTGTGCATTTTTTGTCATTATGTGCATGCATATTTGTCCCTTATACTAAATAAAAAACTCTTTGAGGACAAAGATTATATCATTCATCTTTGTGTACCCTACAGTGTCCCATATGTAGTAGACAATAGTTTTTTTTAATTCTATCGAGAAACTTCTTTTTTCAAAATGAATTTTAGGGGCACCTGGTGGCGCAGTTGGGTAGGTGTCTGACTCTTAGTTTCAGCTCAGTTCGTGATCTTGGGGTCATGAGATCAAGCCTGCTTGATATTCTCTCTCCCTCTCCCTCTGCCCCTCCTGCTAGTGCTCTCTCTAAAATAAATAAATCATTAAAAATTAAAGGTAAGGGACTCTTCATTTCAACTCAGATCAGGATATCAGGGTTGTGAGATCAGGCCTCGTATTGGGCTCTGTGCAGGGCATGGAGCCTTCTTAAGATTCTCTCTCCCTCTCCCTCTGCCCACCTCCCTCTCTTAAAAAAAAAATAAATAAATAAATAATGAATTTTAGAGATGAATTTATTTTTAAAATAATAAATAAATAAATAATGAATTTTAGAGATGAATTTATTTAAAAATAAATAAATAATGAATTTTATAAAAATTTTATTTTTATTTAATAATAAATAATAAATAAATAAATAATGGAAAAATAAATAAATAAATAATGAGTTTTGACTGGGTGGCTCAGTCAGTTAAGCTTCTGCCTTTGGCTCGGGTCATGATCCCAGGGTCCTAGGATTGAGTCCCACATCGGGCTCCCTGATCAGTGGGGAGTCTGCTTTCCCCTTTCCCTCTACCCCTCCCCTTTGCTTGTGCTGTCTCTCTAGCTCTCTCAGATAAATAAAGAAATCTTTTTTAAAAATGAATTTTAGAGGGTGCCTGGGTGGCTCAGTGGGTTAAAGCCTCTGCCTTCAGCTCAGGTCATGATCTCAGGATCCTGGGATCGAGGCCCGCATCGGGCTCCCTGCTTGGCGGGGAGCCTGCTTCCTCCTCTCTCTCTGCCTGCCTCTCTGCCTACTTGTGTTCTCTCTCTATCTGTCAAATAAATAAATAAATCTTTAAAAAATGAAGTTTAGAGAGAAGAATAACATCAGCCAGGCACTCTGTTTAGCCATCATTTTCAAAAAATTGCCAAGCATAACAACATTCAGTCCAGCTTCCCACCCCACCCCCATCCCAGTGCAGCACTAAGGTTATATGATTCTTCAGGATCTGGATCCTCACTTTTCAATGGGGGAACATGTGAAATGATTAATCTTTATGGCTTCCACTGTAAGTCCATCTCACCTCACGAAGTCTGCCCACCTAGAGTATTCATATATGGAGTCTTTTTTTTTTTTAAGATTTTATTTATTTATGACAGGGAGAGCGGGAACACAAGCACAGGGGAGTTGGAGAGGGAGAAGCAGACTCCTTACTGAGTAGGGACCCCGATATGGGATTCCATTGCAGGATGCTGGCATCATGACCGGAGCTGAAGGCAGACGCTTAACTGACTGAGCCAACCAGGTGCCCATCACATATGGAGTCTTATGTTATGAAGTGATGTGATGTATACAAGCAATTCAAAGAAGAACAATAAGTACGACAGTTTTCCTTCATACATCCTTAATCATAAGGGTAGCTGGATTCTAATGCCTACAAGGTGACTATACTTTTAACAATCATCAGCCACAGTTCCCTTGACAATTCCATTTTCCCAAAAGAAACTGATGCATTTTTGGTCATTTGGCTTTGATTGATTGATTCAATTGTGACTCTGGAGTCATGGGTTATTTTGCATGTGCTTGTGATCGATGACTTAGATAAGCATTATTTAGAGTTTTCTTCGTAAGGTAGGGCAGCTTCCAGAAACACAGAAGGAGAATAACCTTCTCTGGGACCTCCTATTTACTTATCTCCCTTGCTACCAATTCCAGACTGGGGCACGGCCCCAAAGTTGAAGAGAACTGGAAGAGTCAGGGCAGAAAAGTACAGGCATACCTCAGACACATTGTGGACTCTGTTCCAATCACTGCAATAAAGTGATATTGCAATAAAGTGAGTCAAATAGAAATACAACTTTTATAGGCACTGGTTTCCCCATCCACTATATTGTAGTCTATTAAGTATGCATTTGCATTATGTCAAGAAAAGTACATATCTTTTTTAAACAAATGTACATACCTTAATTTAGAAGGTACTTTGCTAAATAAAAATGCTAACCATCATCTGAGCTTTCAGTGAGCTGTAATCTGATCATAGATCACCGTTAACAAATACAGTAATGATAAAAAGTTTGAAAAATTGTGAGAATTACCAAAGTGCAATTCAGAGACGCAAAGTGAGCAAATGCTGTTGGAAAAAATGGTGCTGTTAGACTTAATTCGGGTTTATAAAACTTCAGTTTGTAAAAACAAAACAAAAAACGTAGTATCCGTGAAAGTACAGTAAACTACAGTAAGACAAGGTATGCCTGTATGTGTCCTATTCAATTTATTTATGTATTTAATGTTTATTGTCTGTCTCCCACCTCCAGAATTTAAGTTCCTCCAGGCCAGTGACCCTTTTTGTCCACTGATGTAGGTCCCACCTAGAACTGTGCCTGGCATACAGAAGCCTTTCAGTAAATATTGAGTGATTGAATATATTTCAAGCCCTTCTTCATCTACGCCTTTCTCCCCACGCAAAAATGAGGAAAAAAAACGTGCTCAGTGACAGAGGTGGGGTGAGGCCTGGGTCTGTAGAATCAGAGCTGAGACTGTGGACCGAACCCCAGCTTGAGGCTTGCTATTTCGCTCGGACAACCGCGCTTGGAAATCTCACCCTCTGGGCGGGCTCTGGGCCGAGCGCGCCATTTCTGATTGGTCGGCGGAGGTGATGGGCATGAGCGACAGCGAACGAGGAGCCGCTCTCTAGGCTTCCGGGCGCCGAGGTTGCCCGGCGGTGGGAACCGTTGGCTAGCCGGTCGCCCGTGTAGTCCCAGGCGCCCGAGAGGAGGACGAGGAGGGTGAGCTTGGGGTAGGGCCCCGTAGCGTGTCCATAGTTTGATACCCCTAAAATGATAGTAGAAAGGGATTCTGGTGGCCAATGCAAGCTGGGTCCCTGGGAAGAGAAAGGGATGGAGAGGAAGCCCGATGGGGGATGGGTGTAGGGAGGCTATTGGATAAGCAGGTCATTGCCCCAAAGGGGGCCTCTGTGGGCACTTGCGACCCGAAGTTCCTTGGCCCAGGTGTCATCTTCCTGTTACTTCGCACAGCCGCGCTTGCCCGTACCCGTTCGTGTGCTCTGGCGTTGGAGGACCATCCTGGCAGGGAGAGGTCGCAGGGAGAGATGGAGAAGTGTGGGTCTGGCCCTTTCTTCCTCGGGATTTGGGGTCCTGGAATCGGATATCGAGGACTTTACTTTTCTGCTTTTCTTGTCTCTGACAGACGCGGGCATGAACATGGCAGAAGGGAACACCCTGATATCAGTGGATTATGAAATTTTTGGGAAGGTCCAAGGGGTGTTTTTCCGCAAGTACACTCAGGTAGGTGGTGGCCTACAGGGTTTTGGGGACATACATAGGTTACGTGTAGGGGAACAAGGGACCACGTTCCGACGAATAAATGCGCATCGGGAGAAGCTGGCTTTTTGGTAGCTGCACGGTGATTTGTAGAGCAATGGGAATGAAGACGCTTTGCAGTGGGTGAAGGACAATATAAATGGCAGAATCGGGTGCTGTTACTATCATTCTTTTCTGACAGTGGTACCGAGGTACCTAGACACATACTAATGAGCTTCTCTCTTCCCAAGGGGAGTTGAAGGCTTCCGCAGTTCTCCCTGTTGTGGCCTCATCACCCAGATCACAATTCTTGTAGGGAAACTAACATTGATCAGATGGCAGAGGGAAAGGGAGAAGCAGACTCCTGCTGAGCCCCGGGACCATGACTTGAGTTGAAGGCAGACGCTTAACCGACTGAGCCACCCATGTGCCCCCATCAGATGGCATTTAGATGAACTCATGATATTTATGAAATTTATGTAATTGCTTCCTCTGTAGCGGCTGTATTTTCTTCAGACCTCTTTCATTTCTTCAGCCTTACCCATTCCCCCACGTGCTTCCTTTCTACTCATTATGGCTCTGAAAGAAGAGTTACCCTGAATTCAAGCTAAAGCTTTTCTAATGAAAATACTTGATCTCTTTTAGGGTAAGTAATGATAACACTGCACATGGAGTCTAGCGTTCCTGTTAGAGTACCATGGTGTAATTGTGGGGATGAACAAATCATCAACAGCCTGTACCTCTGCCTTAATGTCACTAATCTTCCCACAACATGCACATGGAGTTGCAATCTCAATTTCCCTTCTGTCTCTCTTAAGGGGATATCAGGCTGTTGCCTTCCCAATGTATGGCCAACCCCAAAGATAATGAGTTAAGACTGCAGAACTTTCCAACTGTCACATTCCGGGCACTGTGGTACCTAAAATTCTATCCTGAAATCTTTGAAACATGAATGTTACATGTCATTACCCCTTTTTTCCAATCACTTGCAAATCATTTCTTCCTGTTCCATACATGAAGTGCTTATTGAAAGAGAATTGCTGAAAAGTCATAGCAAGAGCTATGTTGGAGTTAGCTTTGGTACCAATTATGCATGATAAATTCCTGTGACTTAGTAAATGGTGGTGACAACTTCAAAGATTAAAGTTGTTGAGGGAAAAGGACCAGACAGTAGTATGGCCCATCTTTCTCTACTGTCCCTGCATCCCCCAGTTCAGAGAGACAATAAAAGAATGCAGACAACAAATACCGATTTGAAAAACTACAAGGAAAATGCCATCTCCGGGCATCCAGGTGGGCTCAGTTGGTTGAGCATCTGCCTTCAGCTCAGGTTGTGATTCTAGGGTCCTGGGATTGAGTCCTCCCATTGGGCTCTCTGATCAGTGGAGAGCGTGCTTCTCCCCCTGCTGCCCCTGCTTGGGCTCTCTGACAAATAAATAAGCAAAATCTTAAAAAAAAAAATGCCATCTCTTTTTCTTCTTAAACTTATAACCTTTACTAGCTACAGTCATTTAACCATGTGTTTATTTTAACAGTTGTTTTCTTTCATGACAGTCTGTATGTTGATATCATCTGGCCTCCAAATTCAATCCCATCAATCACTCATTCCTGGAATGAATGATGATAGTACTCAAAGGAACTTTTTTTAAAGTTGGAATATAATTCACATCCCATAAAATTCACCCTTTTAAATAAAAGTGTATAATTTAGTGGTGTTTAATTAGTCTATTCACAAAATTGTACACTAATTCCAGAACAAAAAGAAATCCCATCCCCCCCGCCAGCCCCCCGGGCAATCACTCACTTCATTTCTGTCTCATGGACTTGCCTATTCTAAAATAGAAAAATTATAATATATTATAATAAAAGTTCTCTAACTGTGGTCTTTCTCTCAAAATATCTTATTGTACTATACTCGCCCATCACATTATGATGATGTGAGATGATAACATGTCTATATGATGAGATAAATTGAGGTGAATGATGTGGGCGTTGTGAGGTAGCATTAGGCTACTATTGACCTTCTAATGACACTTCAGAGGGACGATCATCTTCTGAACTGCAGTTGACTGAGGGTAACTGAAACCGTGGAAAGTTAAACCACAGATGGAGAGGGACTACTGTACTTCATTCCTTTTTATGGCTGAATAGTATTTCACTGTATGGATATACCATAATTTATATATCCATTCACCAATTCATGGACATCTGGGGTGTTTCCACTTTTAGGCTATTATGAATAATGATTCTTTGAACATTTATGTATTTCTTTTTATGTAAGCATTCTTTTCAGTTCCCTTGGTTATACCTAAGAGTAGATTGCTGGGTCACCTGGTAAGTTTATGTATAACTTTTTGAGGAACTGCCAAACTATTTTTCAAAACAGCTGTACCATTTATATCCGTACTAATAATGTATGAGAATTTCAGTTTCTCCAGATCCTTGTCAACAATTATTATTATCTATCTTTATTAGAGCCATTCTGGTGAGTATGAAGTGGTATGTCACTGTGGTTTTTTCATTGTGTTTTATTTCATTTTAAGGTATTAATGAATTTTAAAAGATTGAAGTCACACAAAGTGTGTTCTCTGTCCACAATGGAACTAAATTACAAATCATTAACAGAAAGACACTAGAAAATCTCAAATATCTGGAAACTGTGCAAAACACTTTCTTAATAAACTGTGATAAAATATACATAATGCAAAATTTATCATTTTAACCATTTTTAAGTGTACAGTTCAGTGACCTTAAGTACATTTACATTGTTGCACAATCATCACTACCATCCATCCACAGAACTTTTTCATCTTGCAAAACCAAGATTTTGTTTCCCTTAAGCAATAACTCTTAATTCTCCCTTTCCCACCCTAGCTCCTGGTAATCACAATTCTATTTTTTGTTTCTATGACTTTGACCATTCTAGGTACCTCATGTAAGTGAAATACCACAGTATTTGTCCTTTTGTAAGGTTTATTTCACTAGCATGTATCTGATTTTCCTTTTTCAAGGCTGAATAATATTCTGGTGTATGTAATATACTTAGTGTGTGTATGTGCTTTTGTTTTCCTTCTTATAGTTAATGATGTTAAACATCTTTTCATATGCTTATTGGCACATGAAAGAAAATAAAGTATATCTTTTTTGGAAAAATGTCTGTTTAAAACACACAAAAGTTTTTAATATTGATGAAGTCTAATTTATTGTTTCTTTTGTTGCTTATGCTTTAGTGTTATATCTAAGAAACCTTTGCCCAATCCAAGGTCATGAAGGTTTATGCCTATGTTTTCTTCTGAAAATTTCTTCTAAGGGTTTTATCATTTACGCTCTTAGCTTTATTTTATTTATTTTTTTTAAAGATTTTTTATTTATTTATTTGACACAGAGAGAGAGATTACAAGTAGGCAGAGAGGCAGGCAGAGAGAGAGGGGAGAAGCAGACTCCCTGCTGAGCAGAGAGCCCGATGCGGGCCTCGATTCCAGGACGCTGAGATCATGACCTGAGCTGAAAGCAGAGGCTTTAACCCACTGAGCCACCCAGGCGCCCCGCTCTTAGCTTTAGATATTTTATCCAGTTAGACTTAATTTTTTATGTTGTGTGAGGTAGGTAGATTTTTTTTTTTTTTTTTTTTTTTGCATGTGGAGATCCAGCTGTCCCAGGATCATTTGTTAAAAAGACTATTACTTTCCCCCATTGAATTGTCATGGCACCCTTGTCAAAAATCAATTGGCTGTAAATGTAAGGTTTATTTCTGGACTTCTAGTTCTAGTCCATTGGCCTACCCCTATGCCAGTACCACACTGTGATTATTGTAGCTTTGAAGTAAATTTTGAAATTGGGTCGTGTGAGTCCTTCAACTTTGTTCTTCCTTTTCAAGATTATTTTTAGCTATTCTGGGTCCCTTATGTTTCCATGTGAATTTCACCATCAATTTGTCAGTTTCTACAACCAAGGCAGCTATGATTTTGATAGAGATTGCTTAAAATCTGTAGGCTAATTTAGGAAGTATTGTTATCTTTACAATATTGTCTCTCAATTCGTGAACACGGGAAATCTTTCCATTTATTCACATCTTCTTTATTTTCTTTCAACAATATTTTATAGTTGTCCATATATAAGTCTGGTAGTTCTTTTTGTTAAATTTAGTACTAAGAAATTTATTATGTTCAGTACTATTTACAAATGGAGTTGTTACCTTAATTTCATTTTTGATTGTTCATTGCTAGTTTATAGAAATACAATTGATTTTTGTACATTGATCTTGTATATTTTGTACATTGATCTGCAATCTTGTGAACTTATTAGTTCTAATTTGTGTGTGTGTTTGTGTTTATCCCTTAAGATTTTTCTATAAATGAGATATGTCATCTGTGAGTAAAGGTAGTGTTACTTCTTCATTTCTACTTTGAATGGCTTTTATTTCTTTTTCCCTGCCCTGGCTAGAACCTTCAGTATAATATTGAGTAGATGTGGCAAGAGCCACTTGTCTTTTTTTTTTAAGTTTTATTTATTTGACAGAGAGAAAGAGAGCGAGCACACACAAGGAGGCAGAGCAGCAGGCAGAGGGAAAGGGAGAAGCAGGCTCCCTCCCCACTGAGCAGAGAGCCCAATGTGGAGCTAGATCCCAGGACTCTGCGATCATGACCGAAGGCGGATGCTCAACTGACTAAGCCACCCAGTTGCCCCAGGAGCCACTTGTCTTGTTCCTAATCACAGGGAGAAAGTATTCAGTCTTTCACCATTAGGTATGTTGTTAGCTGTGAGTTTTTCACAGATGCCTTTTTATCAAGTTGAGTATGTTCCCTTCTATTCCTAGTTTGTGTTGGATTTTGTCAATTTTTTTTTCATCTATGAGTTGATCATCTGTTTTCATCTGGTTTCTGTTTTATTAATATGGTTTGTTATATTTATTAATATTGTGTTTTAATTAACATGATTTTTAAACTATGATTTTTCTGTGTTGAACCAACCTTGGCATTCCTAGGATAAATCCCAATTTTTCATAATGTGCCATCCTTTTTATATGTTGCTGGATTTGATTTGCTCATATTTTGCTGAGTTTTGTGTCAATATTCATAAGTGATAATAGTTTATAGTTTTCTTGTGATGTCTTTGCCTGGTTTTGGTATGAGACAAGACTGGCTTAATAGAGTGATTTGGGGAGTTTTCTTCTGTTTTTTGGAAGAGTTTGTGAAGGATTGGTGAAAGAGTCTTCTTTAAACATTTGGTATATTGGGATGCCTCAGTGGCTCAGTCGGTTAAATGTCTGCTTTTGGCTCAGGTCATGATCAGAGGGTCCTGCATCAGGCTCCTTGCTCAGTGGGGGATCCTACTTCTCTGTCTACCTGCCACTCCCCCTGCTTGTGCTCACTCACGCTCTCTCTCTCTCTCTGACAAATAAGTAAATAAAATCTTTATAAACAAACAAACATTTGGTATATTCACCTGTGAAGCCATCAAGTCCTGGGTTTTTCTTTGTGGGAAGTTTTAAATTACTAACTCAGTCTCTTTACTTGTCATATTCAGATTGCCTATTTCTTCTTTTTTTTTTTAATTTTTTTTTTAAAGATTTTATTTATTCATTTGACACAGAGAGATTACAAGTAGGCAGAGAGGCAGGCAGAGAGAGAGGAGAGAGGAGGAAGCAGGCTCCCTGCTGAGCAGAGAGCCCGATGCGGGCCTCGATCCCAGGACCCTGGGATCATGACCTGAGCCGAAGGCAGCGGCTTTAACCCACTGAGCCACCCAGGCGCCCAAGATTGCATATTTCTTCTTGAGTTAGTTTTAGTAGTTCGTCTTTTTAGGAATCTCCCCTTTTCATCTAAGTTCCCTAGTATGTTGGCACACAATTGTTTATGGTATTCCCTTATAATCCTTTTTATTTTTGTAGAGTTGGTGGTACTGTCCCCCTTTAATTACTGATTTTAGTAATTTGAGCCTTCTCTCTTTTTTTCTTTATTAGTCTAACTAAAGGTTTGGCAATTTAGTTGATCTTTTTAAAGAACTGACTGGGTTTCATTGAGTTTTCTCTTTTTTATTTTACTAATCCCTACTCTAATCTTTATCATTTTTATCTTTCTGCTTGTTTTGAGTTTAGCTTGATCTTCTTTTTCTAGTTTCCTAAGTTGGAAGTCTAGGTTATTGATCTGAAGGGACTTTCTTTTTAGATTGAAACTGGAGTTGGTGATTATATTCCTTAAAATAATGCTTCCAGAATATGGTTATGTGGAAGAATTAGCTTTTTGGAATTTTCTTAGGAACAAACACTATTTGCTTATTTAGATAGATACTCGGAACATGAGCGAGCAACATTATGGTATTTAAAAGTAAGAACAGAATCAAATGCACAAATAAAACCTGTAGGAAATTCCCATTCTCAAGAGTAGTCAAATTTGGGAGAGTTTTTCTCACTCTTAGGAATTAAGTAAATCGCATTGCAATTTAAAAATTTATTTGACTTTATAAACTCCGGCTCAGAATTCAATACAGTCATTATTATAGCTAGTTACCATATAAGGTAACTTTGAAGAGCTGGGGATAGCCAACTCTTCTAGGTTAATCTGAAGCAGAAGCGAGCAGTTGTTATACAAAGTCAGTTGGATATAGTCTTCCTTAAAATCCATTCTTTACATCCTTTTTTGGTGCCCCTAACTTTGGCACTTAATGCATGCTATAGGTATCTTCTGTTTTTCTTCATTAATTTCCTCTGTATCCCTTAAATTGTTATTTGACTGCAGTTTCTTTTGTTCATTATACAAACATGTCTTTGCTTTGAACATAACTGATTTGATAGATACTTTAGTTTCTCATCAAACATGGTTTTGCTGTGCATAACATTTTCTTTGGCTAACTGCAGCAATTTCCCATATTTACTAGGTCACTCCTCTGGCATTTGGGCATGCAGTCATGGTAACTCCCATTTTCTTTTGTAATCCAATTCCTTCCATTTAGATAGGTTACTTAAATGATAACTTTTCTAATATTTCTGCTTGCAAATTAAAAAAAATTACCTCTAAACATTGCTACCTTTCCCAGTTTTTCAGTCATTCCACAGTTTCATGACATAAAGGAAAGAACATTGGAAAGGCTAAGAGAAAAACAGCTACAATGATTAGATGGTCTTCATAAACTTATTCAGTTTTAAAGGTGTGATTATTTAGACAGAAGAGAAGAAAGTCAAGTAAAAACCTAATAGTTATGTAGTCTCATGAAACTTTGATGTTCAGGGGCTAAACACTACACACTTTTTCCTTCTGTAGGAGGACAGAAAGTGGGCTTTGGATGCAACATAAAGACCTTGGGTGAGACAATTTTTCTAAAGTGAGAACAAAGGAATGAGTTGCCCAGGAAATAATGAACTTTAAAGATAAAATGGACAGTCATTCATCTGGATTTGTTTAGGTGTGGTCCTGGCTGAAGACAAAAAGAAGGATCAGATAACTTCATGCTTTTTTTTTATTTAACATACCCACTAGATTTTTGATTAGGAGAAGGAAAGATGAGCAAGATACAGCGCAGGATCCTAACAACAATCAGCCTTAGGGAATCATTTTAAAAGCATCTGATTTGCTTTAGTACTTAAGTCTTTAGTACTTAACCAAACTGACTATGTAGTGAAAATTTCTAGTGCCCATGTTTTATAGGATAGAAGGAGGAGTTGGAGTCAAATGGACAACACTTCATGTTAAGGTCAATGAGATTTTCCTTGCTGTAGTTCTGTTTTGACTGTTCTGGACAACATCAAATTAGTTTCAGTGGCTTGATTCTAGGCCAGCGTTCTGGCAACAGATTGTAGTCTTACTGTTTTGTTCAGTCTCACTGGATTTTTCTCTCTCTTGTATTTTTCTTTCCCTTAGGCTGAGGGTAAAAAGCTGGGATTAGTTGGCTGGGTCCAGAACACTGATGAGGGCACAGTGCAAGGACAATTGCAAGGTCCCATCTCCAAAGTGCGTCATATGCAGGAATGGCTTGAGACAAAAGGAAGTCCCAAATCACATATCGACAGAGCAAACTTCAGGAATGAGAAAGTCATCGTTAAGTTGGATTACTCAGATTTCCAGATTGTGAAATAATGGCCTGAATTTAAATTTTCTAAGATAAACTCACTGGTTTTGTTTTTACTGTTAACATAGAACTAGTCTGTGTTCAGTAAGTTATGTAAGTTATGTTAGGATCAGATATTTGAAAATTACTGTATATTATATATACGACAGAAAGATGACAAAGTCTACACAACTCTAAATAAATAAAAATACATTAGAACCTTTTGCATAGGGTATTGTCGTTATCTTTGCTGAACTTCATCTGGGGCAAAATAAGATGTATTTATTCAGTAAACATACATGGGAAGAGAATTTTGATGTAATTTAAAGAGAGCTGAAAAAAAAAGCAGTTACTTTGAATCACTTTTTTTTAAAGATTTTATTTATTTATTTAACAGAGCACAAAGCGGGGGAAGCGGCGGGGGGGGGGGGGGGGGGGGGGGNGGAGCCCAACGTGGGGCTCTATCCCAGGACCCTGGGATCATGACCTGAGACGAAGGTAGACGCTTAACCAATTGAGCCACCCACGTGCCCCTGAATCACTTTTTTACATGGTTTCCATGAAGTTTTCTTCAGGAAATTTCACACCTAATAACAAATCCTACAATTTCAATTTGTTAGGTGTTCAAATGACATTTTGGACCAATTACTTTTGTGGAGTTTCTGCTGTCATTTCTTTCCTCTGGACAAGGATTTCATATAAAGCAATGTTATGGGCTAAATTACATCACACACCCCCAGCCCACCCCCAATTCATATGTTGAAGTCTTAACACTCATACCTCAGAATGTGACAATCTGGAGATAGAACCTTTAAAGAGGTAATTAAGGTTACATGAGGTCATTAGAGTAGGCCCCAATCTAATATGCCCCAGTGTCCTTAAAAAAAGAGGAAATTGGACACAGACACATATGTGCACAAAGGAAAGAACATGTGAAGACAGAGGAAGAGAATAGCCATCTACAAGCCATGAAGAGAGGTCTCAGAAGAAATCAACTTGTCAACACCTTGACCTCAGCCTTCTAGCCTCCAGAACTGTGACAAAATAAATTTCTATTGTTTAAGCCACTCCATCTGGTATTTTCTTAGGGCAGTCCTACAAGCAATAATCAGGATTTTGCTTCCTCAGCCCTCACATTTCCCAGTTTGGCTTGGTCAGCCATTAAACAGGTATATAGCAAATGGTTACTGGATTTAACAAGTTTGTCATAAACTAAAAATTTTGAAAATAATAGGTTTCAATGAAAATGAGACAGAAAGCAAAACTGAGGATTGGGTTAATAATTTTCCAAATACTTATTCTCAGTGTTCTTACAATTCTCATTCAGTTAGAAAAGGAGCTGCGTTGGCATTAGGAACATAACAAAAAAATAAATGAAAGGACTCGGTGTCTTTACCTGTAAATTAAGAAGGTCGGGCTAGTTTCTCAGTCTTTTCCATCTCTGAAATGCTATAACTCTGTAAGATGGAAGGCTATGGATTTTCTCATCCATTGAGCGCTTAACAGGACAGGCCCTGTAAAGTAAAACAGATAAAATCCCTACCTTCAAATAGTTTACGTTCTAGTGAGAGAAGACCTACAAAACTCAAATAACATATATACGGAATTAAATGGTAGGTAGTACTCCTGAAGGAGAAAGGGGGAAAGGAGAACGAGAAAAACAAGTGAAAACTGCTGGCAACAGCCTTTCACACCATGCTAGAGGGGGATAAGGACTGAGAATTCGGGGTACCATTGTGAAGAGACCCTCACATAGTTTCCCAATCAGAGAACAGCTGGTGCGCATGCGCATTTCGTGTCACGGGCGAACGCGCGTTCCCAGCGAGTCACCTCGGAAGCGCATGCTCGTGGCGCGTGCATGAGCCTCTCGAGCGGACATGCGCGCGCCCCGCGTTCTAGGCGGTTGGTAAACGGGAGTTGGTGAAGCGCTGTTCGAGGTGACTTGGGGCAGAGCACGCGTCAAAAGGACGGTTCCGGGAGCCCTTCTAACAGCGGAAAGGCCCCGACAATCGCCGCGGGCGTGTTTGGGACCCCGCTGCGCAGGGGCTGCGGGAGGCCTCGTGCGTCAGGGCGGCCGGGCTCGGCCTGCGAGTTGGGGGAGGGGACGGGGTGGAGCCTGAGCCTGGGGGACCTGCGGCGGCGATCCTGCCCCTGCACCCACCCACCCACCCCCGTAGCTTGCAGAGCTGGGGAGCCGGACCGAATCGTCCCCTTTGATTGTGACCCGGAAAAGAGTGGGATGTCATCAAGAAATCGTTAAGCTGGGTAACAGTCGGAGTACCAGTTAAATGTTTATTTCTCATTTGCTGTCGGCTGCAAAGTTCCTTACCTTAGAAAACATCTGATCTGCGAGGATAGCTCTGGTGTTCGGTTTCAAAAACTAGCCCTACCGCTTGTGAGAGGTCCAGTTCACGCTGCTCTCACCTATGAAGAAGGGAGGAGACCTTTAGTGGCACTATAATCTTAGTATTTTATACCTGACAGGAAAGCGTAAAATCAAGGTCAGACAGCCCCAGACCATCGCTATTGTGGTGAAGGTAGTGTGCAGACATCTGTAAAAACCAAAAGACTGTTAATACAGGGACCTTCTGAAAACTTATTATCAAAGTAATGTGTGAACAAGATTTAAAAATTAAATGATACAGAAAAGTGGATAATGAAAAGGAAATCCCCGCCTTACCCTTTTCCATTCTCAGTCTCTTTGCTCTGAGGCAACATTTAACCAATAATAATAAGGAATAATAATCTCTTAATGCTCATCTCGTCTTGATACAACAGTTTGATTTTTTAAATTTCCTCTGTCTTAACACTTCATGAGGAGTTTTTACTAAAAGTCATGGTTATTGTGTAATGTATAAATATTATGAAACTTGAACATTTTTTTTCATGAATTTCTAGCTGAATTTAATTTAGACATCTGTTTTTGGTGAAGTGATTAGAATTTTGAACACTGTCTTACGGGTCAACTTCAATTGTGATTATGATTTCACTTTAGGGCATGTGGGATTTAGAAAGGAGCAGTGAAAATTATGAAATTGTGAATGCTGCTTTGGATATTAAATCCATTGCACCAAACATGAGCTGTGTGATCTGCCTAGAGATCAAAGCTGTAATTTGTTTTGTTTTGTTTTTTTACAGTGTGGCTTAGTAAGAGATTTAATTTACCTCAAATGGTATTTCTCTGTGATGCTTGGGAGAAATGGATAATGCTATGTAACTCTGAGGCTTTGATAGTGTGTTTGTGTATGTTTTTTGTTGTTTTTTTTTTCTCCCATAGGCAATTATTTCCAGTGACAGAAGGAAACCAGTGCCTGGCATTCCTACCAGCTTTTTACCTGCCATGATCAAGTGCTTGTCAGTTGAAGTACAAGCCAGATTGCGTTCTGGTTTGGCTATATGCTCCTTAGGCCAGTGTGTTGAGGAACTTGCCCTCAACAGTATTGATGCTGAAGCAAAATGTGTGGCTGTCAGGGTGAACATGGAAACCTTCCAAGTTCAAGTGATAGACAATGGACTGGGGATGGGGAGTGATGATATAGACAAGGTGGGAAATCGTTATTTCACTAGTAAGTGCAACTCTGTACAGGACTTGGAGAATCCCAGGTTTTATGGTTTCCGAGGGGAGGCCTTGGCAAGTATAGCTGACATGGCCAGTGCTGTGGAAATTTCATCCAAGAAAAACAGGACAGGGAAAACTTTGGTGAAACTGTTTCAGAGTGGAAAAGCCCTGAAAGCCTGTGAAGCTGACTTGACTAGACCAAGTGCTGGGACGACAGTTACAGTATATAACCTGTTTTATCGGTTACCTGTAAGAAGAAAATGCATGGATCCTAGACTGGAGTTCGAGAAGGTTAGGCAGAGAGTAGAAGCTCTCTCACTCATGCACCCTTCCATTTCTTTCTCTTTGAGAAATGATGTTTCTGGTTCCATGGTTCTTCAGCTCCCCAAAACCAAAGACGTATGTTCCCGATTTTGTCAAATTTACGGACTGGGTAAGTCCCAAAAATTAAGAGAAATAAAATTTAAATATAAGGACTTTGAGCTTAGTGGCTATATCAGCTCTGAAGCACATTATAATAAGAATATGCAATTTTTGTTTGTGAACAAAAGACTAATTTTAAGGACAAAGCTGCATAAATTCATTGACTTTTTACTGAGGAAAGAAAGTATTATATGCAAACCAAAAAATGGCTCTGCTACTAGACAAATGAATTCAAGTCCTCGGCACCGGTCTAACCCAGAACTCCACGGGATATATGTAATCAATGTGCAGTGCCAGTTTTGTGAATATGATGTGTGCATGGAGCCAGCAAAAACGCTGATGGAATTTCAGAACTGGGATACTGTTTTGGTTTGCATTCAGGAAGGAGTGAAAATGTTTTTAAAGAAAGAAAAATTATTTGTGGAATTATCAGGTGAGGACATTAAAGAATTTAGCGAAGATAATGATTTTAGTTTATTTAGTGCTACTCTTCAGAAGCATGTGTCCTCTGATGAGAAGGGTGACCAGGTCAGTTTCCAAGAAGCATGTAATAGTATTTTGGATTCCTATGAAATGTTTAATTTTCAGTCAAAAGCTGTGAAAAGAAAAGCTACTGTAGAAAACAGAAGACACACACAGAATTCTAGAGATTTGGAAGGTATCAGAAAAGAGACAGATGATTCATTTTTGTACATTTATGAATCAGATGGCCCAGGCCATAGTGAAGTGATGGAGTCATCTTTACAAATCAAAGATAGCTCTTGCTCAGAATCAAGGATCTTGGAACAGCAGACAGCTGAAGTATCAGAATCAGGAGAAAATGAAAAACATAAAAAACTTTGCTTAGAACTTAACTGTTTAGAAAATCCCTGTGGAACCAGTTCAGAAGTGTGTGCAAGCCCTTTTCAGACATCATACTGCTTTGAGAAGAGTGGAGATGATCTAGAAATACAGAATGCAAGTACTGTTATTAATGGCATGGCTACCAGTATCCTGGAAAGTAATAGAACCCAGAATCAACTAGAGAGATTTAAAGATGCTACCGAAATGGGATGCCAACCTCTGCCTTTTGCAACAACCTTATTGAGAGTACATGGTGCTCAGAGAGAGGAAGAGAAAAGGAAAAAACAAACTAGTAATTGTGGAAAAATAAACATTTTTAGTTATGGACAAGTTAAATTATGTTCCACTGGCTTTATAACTCATGTGGTACAAAATGAGCAAACTAAATCAACTGAAAGAGAACATCTACTTAAAAACTATATTCAACCTGGTCCTCCAAGTGCCAAAGAAACATTTGTAAATAGAGCATGCCACTCAGTTGAGACTCCAAACATCAAAGATAGAACCAGCACTTTAAGTAAAGAATTTGCTCAACTGTCTAACAAAAAATTGTGCAGAACAAATACAAATTTGGGGCTAGAGAACAAACCTCTAGCAACTTATAAAAATGTTTCTATTTCACAGGAAAGTAGTAAAAAATCACACATAGGTTGCTTATTACCTGACACATCCTCTTCTTCCCCTTCGTGTACACATCTTTCAAATGGTAGTAAGAAAATGGATGAATTGATTGGTTCCTCCAAACCCATAGCCCATAAGAAGCTAAGATTAAGTTCACAACTAGGATCTTTAGAGAAGTTTAAGAGGCAATATGGGAAGGTTAAAAATCCTCCGAATTTAGAAGTGGAAGAAAATAATAATTTTGAAATCTCTAACAGTCTCAGTCCTCAAATTGAACCTGACATTCCATGGACAGACCAGAATCATTTAGACAACTCAGACATTTGTAAAGTCACTACTGTGAAACATAATGACCCAAATAATTGTTGTCAAACAGTAAGTCACATCCTTTACTCAAAGAAGTTTCCATTCTCCAATGAAGAAGATTGTTTGGAACAACAGATGCCTTGCTTAAGAGAGGAGAATCCTGTAACTCTAAAGGAGTTTTCTCATTTTAACAGAAAACCTTCGTGTGTCAAGCAGTCTCCTAAATCTTTAGCCTCTAAATTATCCAGAATGAAAGGTTCAGAAAGAGAGACTCAAGCAATGGAAATGATGAGTCATTCTGATGAACTTCCACTATCAGATTCCAGGAGGAAAGACCATGACTTGTGCAGTGGGTTAACCCTAGATTCTTGTAAGTTACTTCAAAATGAGTATGAAAAAACAGAGAGTGGCATCATTCCAGTGTTGGACTCTGTCACACAGGATAATTCCTTCAATAAAGATAGTGAAACATACTCTAACAACAATACAACAGGGAACTCTGTGATACCAGAAACTCCTTTGGTGTTACCCTGTAATCATTCTAACGTTGTCAGTAAAGATTCAGATGTTTTTGTGGCTTCGGAACCACAGATAGGAAGTCCTGACTCTCCCAGTAGAATGTCAATGAGTCACATAGAAGATTCCACCTCTGACCAAAATGGACCATGTCTTCAGAGTGAAGAGTCTGTATCAAGAACTTATTCTGTAGATGAAGAGTCAAGCACATGTTCTTTGGATTGGCAGCAGCATTTTGATGTAGCCCTGGGAAGAATGGTTTACATCAACAAAATAACTGGACTCAGCACATTCACTGCTCCTACCGAGGACATTCGGGCTGCTTGTACTAAAGACCTAACAACTATAGCTGTGGATGTCATACATGAGAATGGTAAGCACGTAGTATTCACTGACATGAAATGTTTTTGAAGGTGGAAATAATGGCCAAGGCGTGAGATAATCATCGCCCAAAGAGATTATCTCAGCTGACGGAACATTTTGAAGTTTAATTACAAAATATGTTTTATGGTATATGAAGATTATCTAGGTCCAATACAGTTTATATCTAGAAATACAATGAAAAACTTATAATAGGATGGAAGTGTATGTGTATGTGTCTATGGGTGTGTGGACATATAGGAGGATGAGACTGTTCTTAAGGGAAATGATACTATTAATAGTTGAGAAGATCCATAGTGCTACCCCACTTTGTTCTTTCTCCCAAACATAAAACTCCTAGAAATTTGTCTTTAAAGATACCTGCAATGCCAGTGTGATATTTTTCTGGAAGTTGCTCTCTGCAGCTCCCAGGTAAAGGGCCAGAATGATCCTGTAATCATCCTAGGTTTCCCAGATAATCTGTGGCTCAGTACAGTACTATATATTTATGAACATTTTTTGGGTCTTTAGAAAAAGACTTGACCATAATTTTTTTGAATGTAGGCAAAGTATGTACTTTCCTAACTATACTTTTCAAATAGTTTATTATAATACATATGCTAACCCATTTGATCTGTTTATGCTATAAGGAGCTGTTATACAGAGAGACAGTGTAGCTTTTTAAACCATACAATAAGGCTCCATCGGAGCCTACATTGGGACTCTTGAATTCTCAGGTCCCAGTCAACATTAAAGTGACATGGTTTTGGCAGTGTGTTGAAAGCCAGATGTTGGGAGATGGTAAAGCGATTTCCATCTAGCTATAATCTTGGTTTTGCATCCATATTAAAACCCTTGAATGTTGCAAAAGAATGTATGTATGAATGTAATTGCAAATTAACTTGTAATTTCCCCTGGGATGAATATCTCTAGCAGGAGGCTCTGATTTATCTAAGGTTAAATAAGACCTTTATTTTTCAATGGTTTCCAGTTTTTTCCTTGTGAAAAAATAATTACCGTAGTAACTTACAAAGTATTAATTAAGGAGAAAACCCTTGTCTTTCAGTACTGCTCCTGAGATTCTGAGGTTGCTCCTAAAGACATATGTGTTTTTCAGTCTATGTAACTTAATGTCCTGATTTATACCGAATGCTTATCAGAGGTAAGCCAAAGGCACTGGCACCTCATCTTCCTGAAATGCAACTGCTTCTAAAATGGTGACAAAAAAGAACTTGATTACATTACACTGAGGTGGTTATTGCTAAAACCGAGGGGGAATCTCAGCTGCCATACTCAACATAAACACCTGCTCCTGTTAAATCAATCTAGATGTTTCACACACTTCAGCCTACTTAACTTTCTGGATTAGCAAGTCTTGTGAACTTTGAAGGATCGTGTGAACTTAATTTCATAAGGAAAAATAAACTATGTTGAGTATAGAAACAAGTTCCATGGCAAATGGCGCCTAAGCGCCCTCTATTCACATGGAATGTTACTTGTCTGGAAAGGACTCATGTATAGTAGGACATTGGAACACTGTTGAATCATACATAAAAACGTTACCTAGGATGAATTGTTAAGAGGTAAATTGTACAGAAGAGAAGATCTATAATGGTAATTTTAAGGAGTAGTGTCAAGTCTTCAAGCCCTGGCAGTTTTTTTCTTTAAAATGCCTTTACCTTTGTCCTTTCTATTATGTGACACAACCTTACGTCACCTTACCTTTTAATTTTATTCTGAATGAATCTCTCCAATTCTTGCCCAACAGATTTATCTTTTTGAAATAATAGTTTTATCACGTTTTGCCTCTATTCAAAAACTGTCAAATTCAGGCATTATCTCTAAAACTCAAAATCATCCTTCAGAAAGGAGGGCAGAATTTGGGCCGGATCTTATTAGACTTTGGAGTTTATATTGAAAACTTTTCATTCTTTTATCTACTCATATATTCATTCATTTATTGACTCTTCATACTGTGTTAGGTTGCAGATTCACTGACTTGGCTTTCAGGAGTTCACAATCTATTAGGGAAGATAGCTATCTAAACATAATATGGTGAGATAAGTGTTATAAAAGAAACATATTTTGGGTATAAGAGACATATAAATTGGGGACTTGTGAAGTTTGCACCAAGTAGTGAAGGATAACAATTAAGTACCCCTATATATTTAATATTGGCTATCTCAACCATGACACTGTTGACATTTTGGACTAGATGATTCTTTGTCGTAGGTTTGTCCTATACATTGTAGTATATTTGGCAGCATCCCTAGCCTCTTTCTGCTAGATGCCGGTAGCACCCCTCACCCAAGTCGTGGCAACCAAATGTTGCCAAATGTCTCGCATACGAAGTTGTGCCCATTGAGAATCAGTGATCTATTTTTGGTACTCATTCTGTGGTATAGATGGATGATGGGACTAAGCATTAATGTAGGTTCCTAATTTAGCAGCATAATTTCATTAAAGAACTCGGACTCTCAGGCTAGTGTGTAGTAGTCAGCCTTATATCTTGATTTGGTTTGTGCAGAAAGATTTTTTATGTAACGATTTTTAAATAATTTATATTTTGAGTTCAAATGTGTAGGTTTCCTTTTTACATTTAGGATCTCAGTACAGGTGTCATCCTTTTAGAAGCGACCTTGTTCTTCCTTTCCTTCCAAGAGCTCGGGAAGAGAGGACTGTGATGAGACAGAAGAACAGAGGTAGGGGCAATAACAGATTGCTGGGATACCTAGTATGTCCTATGCCACCTAACTCAAAAAAATTTTTTAAAAAACAGGGTTGTATTATTAAGCTTGATCAGTGCCAGCAGTGCCTTACTGGAACCAGGAATTCCCCGCGGTCCTATTTAACAACAGAACCAAGTAATTCAGTGCATGCATTTAGATCAGAAATTACTTTTCCAGACTTTAAGTCAATACTGGGTGATTATACACAGTCTGTGGTGTCTTATGATTGAGAAAATATCTTATATTTTTAAAGATTGGAGTTGCACTCCATATTGTAGTAGTTTTATGTAAGCAAAATTCTTATTTTCAAAAAATACGGACATTATGTTTGTTCTTTTTTTCTAAAAATAGGTAAGGTACCTTTTTATCTAAAGATGGTGAGACTACTAATTTGAACTAGTTTCTTCTCAACTTGTATTCTGAAATATCTCCTGAAAATAGTTTGGAGGAAAAGCTATCATGCCAGAAGATACAGTCATCAACTCTAATTTAAAAAGTAACAGATCAAAACAATTTAGAGATCCAGCAAACACTGAACATTTGTAGAATATTGGAACAATATGTCTGATCTTTAATCTTGAGGCTGCACCACACCAAATATGAGATGCCATTCACTTTCTTTTTCTGAGGCTCTTGATGGCAACTATACCTGTTCCCTTTTGCCTTAGATACTGTGGATGATACTGTTGGTAGAGAATCACTTCAGTCTTTATTCTCAGAATGGGAAAATCCAGTATTTGCCCGTTATCCAGAGGTGGGTCTGCAGCAATTTTTCTTTGCTTGTTGTTTTAAAATGTGAATTTCAGTTAAGTTGGCTATGAGCATGAATGACTACTAATTTTTAATTGCAAATGGATAGTGGGCATATTTCCAAATAATTTATTTGGAAATACTATTTAACGCAGAGAGGAGGAATCAGAATTCATAGCATTTTGGGAGCTCACACATTTTGGATTAAACGTATGTAAAGTGTGATCAGTTTGTAAATAGTGAATGTGTTTGCCACTTTTAGAAAACCTGACTTGCAGCTTTGGCAAAATATTTGAGGGAGGTGATAATTTTTTAAAAAGCCACATTAAATCATTATATAAAGTAGCGAGTCTTCTCCTGGCAGGATAGTTCATCATGGGATGTGAGTTTATATTCTCTCCTCAGTGGGTTATCACAGAATCTACTTGTGTGTTGTAATGAAGGTATAGAATAAATAAACATTTGATTACTGATTTTTCAGTTAAGTTGTATTTAAGGACTTCATCATGGTGCATAGACAAATTGTTACTCTGAAACAATATTGGTTTTTGTTAGTAATTTTGTTTATAACCAAAAATGATTATTTAAGGCTAATAGTTCACAGAGCCTTTTGAATTTCTGTAAGTTCTCTGAAGTCAGTGCACCTCTAATAAGTTCTCTGAAAATGATTGTTTTAAAGTACTTTGAGACCTTTAGTAAAACAGTTCTGCAAATATAAAGAATTAAAATTTAAATTATGTTTGTGCTGGGTCTTTCTAGGTTGCTGTTGATGTAAGCAGTGGCCAGGCCAAAAGCTTGGTGGTTAAAATTCACAATGTCTTGTATCCTTATCGTTTCACCAAGGAAATGATTCATTCAATGCAGGTAAGAAATTGACTTTGAAATCTCCTAAGAATATATGTAAGACCCAACCTGGACCAACTCTTGTGAAATTGAATTTATTTGATGATCTAGACCACCCTGGTCAAGGCATATGTGTTTTTCAAAGTCTTACTGGAAATTTTATTATCAGAAGATAAAGCAAAGGACTAATTTTAATTACAAAGAAAAAGTGTTTTTAGTAGTATGAGCAGGTTTGGAGGGATGAATTATGGATTGAGGCTCACAGTTTCTAGGATTATATATATTGACTTTATATTTTGACAATAATTAATAAATCAAGTAAATACTGTAGAGACATTGCCCTTAAATGTACAACAGTGCCCCTTTGTAAATGACCTTCTATTGTGTGAGGCTACAGATGACATGGCTTAGGAGACTCCAGATTCAGGAGCTCTGTTAACAAAAGGAACCCCTTGTCTCATCTGCTTGGCTAGTTTGCCCTCTCCCTACACCACTCAGGCTGTTTTTGTCTCCTTATTTTCAGTATGGAAACAAATTAGGAGGTTAGACAGATACAGGTAAACTAACCTGGCATTGAACTGGTGCCAGAGCAAAGCAAGCTCTTGATCCAGAATTAGGGGAATGGGGCAGGGAAGTACAGGGAGAACCTTACATGTACTTGGACAGAGAGGAGCCACTAAGGGTTAAAGCCTCTTAACTTAAAAGGTTAAAGCCTTTTAACTTACTGCTTTAAGGGACTAGCTCCTCCGAAATGATTTTCCTTGCTTTTGCATAGATTTTCAAAATTTATTTCAGTCCCATTTGCTAGCAGTCTCTGGTCATATTAATAATTCTCTGGTCATATTTCCTATTAATAAGAGTCATTCTATTGGGAACATTTCAGGTCTACTCAAGTTTTGTTAGCATGTCCCTTTTAGAATCCTTAGCCTGTAGTCTCCTTCCTTTATGTGTTCTGATCATTCTACTTGCCCAGTTTTTAATCCTTCCTAATGACTCCCTTAGGTTCATCAGCACCTTACCATAGTCTTAGATATGAATGTTATAATGCAAATGACTCTTAATTAAGTATACTTTTTTCTCTTTATATGCAGATAAAACTTTGTTAATTTGCATTTAGTGTTGTATCTCTTATTTTAATGTGTGGCAGGTTCTCCAGCAAGTGGATAACAAGTTTATTGCCTGTTTAATGAGCACCAAGACTGAAGAGAATGGTGAGGCAGGTAAGGTTGGAGTTTAGGGGGCTTAGTTGGTTGAACACTGCCCTCGGCTTGGGTCGTGATCCTGGGGTCCTGGGATCGAGTCCCGTGTCAGGCTCCCTGCTAAGCAGGAGAGTCTGCTCTCTCTCTCCCTCTGCCCCTCCTCCTATGCTCTCTCTCTCTGGCTCACTCTCTCTCTCAAATAAATAAATAAAGTCTTTAGAAGAAAAAAAATATTGGAGTTTAGCCTTCATTAATAAGCAGCTGGTCTTCTGGTAGCCTCCTTTTAAGGTATTTTTTATATACAATTCAGTTGCAGTGATTTGGACAGATTAAAACCAATTGGGAAAACCAATTTAAATTAATATTGTGAAAGAACGGTTTTAAAATACATTAGTTTTATATACATACACAGAGACATACATATATAAGATACATTTTAAGCTATTAATAGTAGTTACCTTGAGAGTGACAATGAGAGTGGGCAAAGGGGAAATTTCATCTTTTTTTTTTTTTAAAGATTTTATTTATTTATTTGACACAGAGAGAGAGATTACAAGTAGGCAGAGAGGCAGGCAGAGAGACAGGGAGAGGAGGAAGCAGGCTCCCTGCTGAGCAGAGAGCCCGATGCAGGCCTCAATCCCAGGACGCTGAGATCATGACCTGAGCCGAAAGCAGAGGCTTTAACCCACTGAGCCACCCAGGCGCCCGAAATTTCATCTTTTACTCTCTAAAATATTTTATAGTGTTTGACTTTTTTTATAATGTTTTCATGTAGTCCCTTTATAATAATAGAAAGTTTATGTAATGAACTCTATTAGGCTTATTAAGAGTTACATATGGGGGCGCCTGGGTGGCTCAGTCATTAAGCGTCTGCCTTCAGCTCGGGTCATGATCCCTGGGATCAAGCCCCGCATCAGGATCCGTGCTCCTCGGGAAGCCTGCTTCTCCCTCTCCCACTCCCCCTGCTTGTGTTCCCTCTCCCACTCTGTCTCTCTCTGTCAAATAAATAAAATCTTTAAAAAAAAAAAAGAGTCACATATAATATCTTGGTGACTTGCTTTAATAAAACAGTACTAGTTTGTAAACAATAACTCATTCAACAAATATTGATTGAGTGCCTACAGCACAACAGGGACTATACTAGGCCCTAAAGCTACAATGGTGCGGGAAAAAGACACATGTAAGACAAACAGATAAGTACATAAACATTAAAATTTTAATTCTAGCTAATGTTATGGAAGAGAGAAACAAGATGCTGTTTGTTTTTTAAAAGATTTTATTGATTTGAGAGAGAGCGAGAGAGAGAAAGCACGAAACGGGGGTCAGAGGGAGAAGCAGACTCTCTGATGCACAGGGAGCCCGAAGTGGGACTCAATCCCAGGACCCTGGGATCATGACCTGAGCAGAAGGCAGACCCCCAACCGACTGAGCCACCCAGGTGCCCCAAGAAACAAGATGCTGTAAAAAATGGTACTGAGAGATTTGATTTAGTCAGGGAAGCCTGGGAAGGTTTGTTGGTGAAGTGAGATCTGAAGTATGAGTGTGAGCTAACTAGGTAAAGAAGGGAGGGAAGAGTATTCTGGGCTGAGGAATGACAAATGACATATATGTGATTTCCTCTCCTCTAGTGAGAGAAAGCAGGACAAATGCAGCTGGAATGAGAGCATGGAGATGAGGCCAGAGAAGTAGGTCTCAGCCATTACAAGCTTTGTATTTGTCTTAGCACCGATTAGAAACAATGCAAAGCTTTTTGTTTTCTTTTGTTACTGTTTGTTTTTGCAGTGGCATATGTCACATCACATTTGTACTTTGGAAATACTGCTCTGGTTGCAGTATGGAGAATGGGTTGGGGTGGGGTAGAGTCCCAGTTATTGCAGAGAGACTGTAGGAAGATACTGCAATATCTAAAAGTGATAGTTGGTGAGGACCAGGGTGGACTAGAGAAAAGTGAGTGCATTAGAGAGATATGTAGGAGATAAGGTTAGCAGGGTTCAGTGATGCATTGGATGTGGCAAGGGAAATCAAAGATGACTCCTCATTTTCTGACCTTCATAACTGAGTGGATGACATTGCAGGACCAGGTAATAGAGATCCCAGGAAGAGACTTAGAAATCTGTCACATGGAAGAGAGGGACTGAAGGAGGGTGAGGGTGAAAGAAGGCTTGTTTTTAGTTTTTTTGGTTTTTTTTTTTTTTTTTTTTGAAAAACTGGAAGACTCTTGAGTACATTTACAAGGAATGCTTGATAGGGTAGGTGGCTGAGAGCCCTGAGCACCAGTGGTGGGCTTGCGTCCAGACAGGTGGACCAGCAGGGCAATGCTTCAGAACATTCTCTTTGTATTTCAAAGTATTCCCTTTTACCTTGCTTACATTGTAGATTTATTTAGTAAATGTCTAATAGATCAGAGGAAATTAAAAGTTCTGTCAGAATTGTCATAAATATTAGTGAAAGTCAAATTCCAGTATTTTTTCTGTTCTGGGAAAAAAACCATATTTTTTCTAAGGTTTTGATTACCTGGAATTCTTTGTTGTTTAAAGATTTTATCTATCTATCTATCTGTCTGTCTATCTATCTATCTATCTAAGAGAGAGAAGGAGAGGGCGCCTGGGTGGCTCAGTGGGTTAAAGCCTCTGCCTTCAGCTCAGGTCATGATCTCAGGGTCCTGGAATCGAGGCCCAAATCGGGCTCCCTGCTCGGTGGGGAGCCTGCTTCCTCCTCTCTCTGGCTGCCTTTCTGCCTACTTGTAATCTCTCTCTATATATGATAAATAAATAAAATATTAAAAAAAAGAGAGAGAGAGAGAAAGAGAGAGGGAGAGCCAGGAGGAGCAGGGGGAGGGGCAGAGGGAATCCCGAGCAGAATTTAAAGCAGACTCTGCACATGCTGAGCACAGAGCCAATGCAGGGCTAGATTCCACAACCCTGAGCTCATGACATGAGCTAAAATCATGAGTCGGATGTTTCACCGACTGAGCCACCCAGGCGCCCCTCTTTGTTGTTTAATACCAAAATCTCTACTAATGGCACCTGAGATGAGCGTAGCATTAAAATCTGAGATGTTCAGAGAAGCAAAAGGGGCCTATTTAAATTTCTCTTGAGATTCTGTATTATCATTGGGTTATAGTTGACCTTTGGACAGTGCAGAGGTGCCCCAAACCCCCACACAATCAAAATCCATGCATAACTTCTGACTCCCCCAAAACTTAACTGCTAATAGCTTATTGTTGACCAAAGCCTTACTGATAATATAAACAATGCATATTTTGTATGTTATATATGATGTGTTGTATTCTTACAATAAATTAAGCTACAGATATTGTTACTAACAAAATCATAAAGAAGAGAAAATACATTTACAGTATTTATTGAAAAAAATCAGCACATAGGTGGACCCAAGCAGTTCAAGCCCATGTTGTTCAATGGTTGATTTTAGTTAGATACAACCAAAGAGTACTCTTAGATAAATACATTTTTTAAAATCAAAATGTGTTTTTACTGTCACTCGTGAATACTAAAAGCAACTTATTCCTATAATTGACTTATTTTAAATATTTGCATATATTTTTGTAATCGACAAATATACTGTTTTAAATTATAGTGAAATTAATGCCATATACTCATAAATTGGCATTTTGTATTGCATATTTCCACCTGTGATAAAATACAGTTATGATACCCCAAAGAGTAAGGGTTCATTCATTTATTCTGTAAGTATTTATTGAGTATCTGTTATGTGCCCAGTACTGTTATACATGCTGGGAGTATAACATATAAAATTCCTTGCCCTTATGAAACTGCTATTCTTTTGTGTTAGAATATAAAAAATACAGCTCCTGACATGATTAAATTGCCTTCATATATTCTGCTTATTCAAGGAACAGAAAATGTTGTGAACCCTATGTAGACTATAAATCATTCTGCCACCATCAGGTATAGAATTGATTTCCTAGGGCCCCTGACTCTTGGTAATTCATACAAACTCGTTTTAAGTTTGAGGTTACTCCCTCACAATTTTTTATTTATTCCATTGTTTTGCCCAATACAGGATGTTCCCTATTCATCACAACCAGCTGCAACTCCTCCTATCCTCAAAGGAATTTAAAATTAAACATTTTGGGGCTTATTTCTGTGGTTGAACATGCTGTCAGAAAAATTATTTCTTTTTTCCCTTAAGCCTTAAACTCTCATGCCACAAATTTGATGATGTCATAGAAACACTCAATTCTTTAGTAGAAATGGGAAAAACAGGAATTATCTATTTTGATCAAATTCAAGAGGAAAACTTTTATTTCAATATAACCAATAGCAATAAACCTCAACCCTTTGGCCTAAAGTAATAAAATTATAAGACAAAAAGATGTATTAATATAATTGAGAGTCAGTCCTCCTGTCAATGAGAAAGGGATTTCCCTATGGGTTTGGCTTTTTGGGTCGGGACATTCTGCCTTCTCTCTTGCACTTGAGACTCAAAAGCCTTGCTACTCAAAAGCATGGTCTGTAAATAGCATCACTTGGGAATTTGTTAGAACTGTAGAATCTCAGGGTGCCTGGGTGGCTCAGCCGGTTAAGTGTCTGCCTTTGGTTCAGGTTGTGTTCTTGGGGTCCTGGGCTGGAGCCCACATCTGGCTCCCTCCTCGGCTGGGAGTCTGCTTCTCCCATTCTCTCTCTCCCCCAGCTCGTCCTCTCTCTCTCTCACTCGCTCTCAAATAAAGTCTTTTTTTTTTAAGACACAGGAACTTTACGTACATTTTTTTAAAGATTTTATTTATTTTTTGGACAGAGAGAGACACAGCGAGAGAGGGAACACAAGCAGGGGGAGTAGGAGAGGGAGAAGCAGGCTCCCTGCTAAGCAGGGAGCCTGATGCGGGGCTCAATCCCGGGACCCTGGGATCTGACCTGAGCTGAAGGCAGATGCTTAACCACTGAGCCACCCAGATGCCCCTCAAATAAATAAAGTCTTTAAAAGAAGAAAGAATTGTAGAATCTTATGTCTCATCTCCAATCTACTGGATCAGAGTCTGCATTTTAATAAGATCCACAGGTTATTTGTATGCCCATCAAAGTTTAAGAAGCCTGAGTCTAAAGCAAGGCAAACTATGACTGAGGGCCAAATCCAACCATTACCTGCTTTTGTGCACCCAGGGAGATAAGAATGGTTTTTACATTTCTAAGTGGTTGAAAAAAGCAGAAGAATTATATTTCTTGACACATTAAAATAATATGAAATTAATATTTTAGTATAAAGTTTTATTGGAACACAGCTACAATGTTAACATATTGTCTATGGCTGCTTTGGTTCAAATGGAATAGTTGAGTAGTTGTGACAGGAACCATATGTCCTAAAAAGCCACAGAAAAAATTTGCTGACCTCTGATCTAAAGTGTACGAGATCTGGTGGCCACCTTTTTTAATATGTACATGGTTTGTGAGACAAGTTTAGATTGGCCAGAAGAAGCCTGTTTTTTAAAAAAATTCTAATTACATTTATACTTAAAATACATAATTATTGTATAATGTAAATCAACAAATTGAATTTATATGTTTGGTTATAATGTTTCTTAAAGCGAACCACATCTGTCATTTATTAAAAGTGTACTCTCTGGAAAAAAAAAGTGTACTAGAATTATGTTCTTCGTGGGCTCCAGAGTAGCTTGCAAATCAAAGTCAGCTGATTATGATAATGTGTTTAAAGTCCTTCATTATATCAATTTGAATTAATAAAGCAAGATCAGTATTTAAACATTAGGAATATAGGGCTTTAACCTTGTTTTATAAATGAAATACCGTGAACTAAAGAGTTTTTCATTAGGGATAAATTTGTTGTAGTTTTCCCCATAATTCCAAAATTTTAAGAAATGAGAGAGATGATTATTGATACTACGTATGTATGTTTCCCTTATGCTTACGTTGTTAACTAGTTTGAATTAACCTTTTTTTTCCCTCCACACAACATGATTATTTTAATCTAGATCTGAGAATTTGAAACTCCAGTAATCCTTGCTAATCTTCTAGGTGGAAACCTGCTAGTCTTAGTGGATCAGCATGCTGCCCATGAGCGCGTCCGTTTAGAGCAACTGATAACCGGTAGGGATCTGTTTGGGACTAGAAAAGATTTGACACTCCTGTGCAGAGCTTGTATACTGAAGGAGTTTTTCTGACCATGACTGTTGTGAGGAAAGATGAATTGTATGTTTAAAAAATTAAGCTGAAGTCTTCTGGTTTGGCTTCTTTTATAACTGTAAGAATGTAGTGATTCACTTTGCTGATTCAAACTTGGTGGTCTACTTGGTCAAAGATATATTTGCCATACATTTATCATTGACCCTAAGGGTTGGGTACCTAAGAATTAGGCTCCTTTATCATGACATCCAGCATAAAGATATGCTCCTGTGTGCCCATATGATCTTGGTATATGTATCTTCACACTTCATCAGGCAGAAACTACCACCAGCTCAGAAGACCCAGTATATTGTTTTTATTATAAAATTTGTCTTGAATAGGTGGTATAATCAAATAAGTTCAAGTATGAAAGGTAGACAGGCTACTATAATAAGGTCTCCTTTTCACCCTCGTTCCTCATCCCACCTAGTTTCTCTCCCCAGAGACAACCAATATCATTAACTTGTTATATGCTTTTTTCAAAGTCAATATGTGCTTTTTAATCTTTGCTACCCTCTTTTCTCATCATGAGGCAGTATTTTTTCCACATGGTAAAATCCCAGGAAAATCTTTACTCCTGTGGTCAAGTAATGGAAAACTAATGTCAAAGAGTTAGGGGAGGACCTAAGGAGATAGTTCATGGACTAGAATGGCAGTGATATTACTTCCATGTTCACCTTTCCTTATGAGATGAAGACCTAATTGTTGGGAAAGATATGGTAAAATTAGTGTTACGAAAATTTGCTATAGTCTCGGGACTATTTGAGAACAGTACTGACCAGTTGTGTTCAGAGACTGGGATATCCTTCTGAAGGAGTGGGGAAATCTTGAGCCATAGGATTTTATAGTAAACCAATGTTATTTCCTCAGTAATCAACGTTATTACCCCATCCCCTGTTATTAAAACCACATTTATTGACTATCTACAGGAACACTGCATTGTTCATTTCAATGTAAGACTTAAGTCTTATATTTCTTGTTTTGGAAAATACTAGTGAAATGAATAAATGGGCTAGACATTTACTAGTTTGACTTTAATAATGAAAATTCAAAACCTAAAACTGAACATTGAACACATTGCTAAGCATGAGATAATTAACATGGCTGTACCTTACCATGCCTTATTTTTATCTGATTCTGGAAGACTTCACTTCCTACTCTTAACCCATTCATCTTTTTTCCAATAGATTCCTATGAGAAGCAAAAGCCACAGAGCTCTGGTCGGAAAAGATTACTGTCTTCCCTTGTAAGTCCTCCCCTAGAGATAAAAGTGACAGAGGAACAAAGGAGACTGTTACGGTTAGTACCATCATGAGAATGTGATACTTATAGTATACGCTCTCACAGTAATTCTGTGAGGTATAACTATTGTTCCTTTTTTCAGGTGAGGCACCTGAGACCAAAGGAAGTTTACATGACTTGTTCAAGGTTATAACTCTTGAGTGCTGGAGCAGGCTTTCAGATGCAGGTCTTCTGACTCCAAATGCTCTTCTTTCCACTATATCACAGCTGTTGAGTATAGGATAGAGTTTCCTTGATAATTTTTTCCAGCAGTTGGCTTAGAATACTCTTACCATTTCTTGGAAAAGTTCGTGTTTATGCTGTGTTGTTTCTGAAAGCAAAGTTACTGCAGTAATTACTTCCATTCTGCTTTGCCTTGGTGCATTCTAGATTCTTAGTTTTCATTACCATAATCATACTGGGAAGAAAGTAAAACACTGGGCCACGAGGAAGGGGTAAATCATATGGTGAGTCACAAGATAGGACATTTTCCCACTTTTGAGCAGCACAGATTATTGGAAATAAAAAAAGAATTGTCTCTGAATTTATGTCAGGTTTGGGAATATGCTACTGCCAATAAATCTTCTTCCCTGGGGCATAATTTATAATAGAAGCAGATCCACTTATTTACATGCCGTTAATCAGGACTTCTCAGTTCCTAGGGCTGTTAATTACCTCCCTGGTTTAATGCTGATTCAAAACATTCTCAGCCTTTTTATTTGTGCCAAACTCCTTGAAGTGCCCGCAATGAGGAGAAGTTAGCAATTCCTCAGTGAAGAATAAAAATTTAGGAACAAGACTTAGAAACAAATTTGATTCTCTCAATGGAAAAGAGAAAAAAAAAGATGAAAGTTACTGTAATTCAAAAAGGAAATTTGATAATAAAATCCTAAACAAATGACCATAAGTATGAGAAAAACCATACAACTCTTAAAACTTGTGGCTGCTTTTGAGAAACCATCCAGTGTTTGGAATTAGTACTGAAATGTGAATGAAGTAATACTTTTGTAATTCAGGTTATCTCTTTAGGTGTTACCACAAAAATCTGGATGATCTGGGCCTTGAAATTACATTTCCAGACACCAGTGATTCTCTGGTCCTTGTAGGAAAAGTACCACTCTGTTTTGTAGAAAGAGAAGCCAATGAACTTCGAAGAGGAAGAGCTCCTGTGACCAGGAGTATTGTGGAGGTAAGACAGATCTTCAGATATTGAGGAAGTCTTCACTTTAGAAATTCTCTATATTCATCTTTTATCCAAAAAGGGATCTATGAGATCCCTGCTATGTGCCAGGTGCTAGAGATTCAGAGATGAATTAGCTCAAGGTGAAGAGAGAAGGTCATTAAAGTAATTATAAATACAATGAAATTTGGCCAGTAGAGGTGTGTTCAAAAGTGCTGTGGAAATACAGAATGACTACTGTGTCCAGGGGGATGGAGGTCAAGGAAACTGTCACAGAAAAGCTGTTTTTTTCTCCTTAGGAAAAATCTTGTAGAACAGTAGAGGAGAAGGACATTCTAGACAGAACAATTGGTATCAGAAACATGGAGCAGATCCTGTGTTCAGAGACTACCAGTATATGTGGCTTGAATGAAGATATATATGTGGTGGTGGACTAGATGAGGCTATAGGTCATCAAGACCAAGTCATAAAGGGATTTTGCATACTCTGCTAAATAGTTTGCATTTCTTCCTCCACATATGTGTTTTGGTAAAGGTCTGGAAAGCTGCTGCTGGGATGTGCCATTGGAGGTGTTGAAGACAACCATACTTCTTTATTTATGTGTTTCACTTTTTTCTGTTTTTAATGTAGGCTCCACGCCCACTGTGGAGCCCACTGTGAGGCTTGAACTCATGACCCTGAGATCCAGGACTTGAGCTGAGATCCAGAGTCAGATGCTTAACCAACTGAGCCACCCAAGCGCCCCACACTGTATTTTTTACAACAGATAATTTATTTTGTCTTTGTTGCCTTTTCTTTCCTCCTTTCTGGTTTTCTATTAGAGTCTTCTTTATTTCTCCTTTTTTTCCTTTGCTAGTTTAGAAGTTACATATTCCATTGTATTCCTTTAAATTAGCCTTGAATTTCAGCCTTAATAAACTTTCAGGTAATTTGTTTCTCTGTTCTCCCTAAACTGTACAGAAACCTTACAACCCTTTATCTTCCATCATTCCCCTCCCGTCTTCCATGCTGTTGCTCAGTATTTTAACTCTATTTTTAATTTCCTTACCAGTCATTAATTTTATAGTCAATGTTCATTTAATTTTTTAAATTTAAATTTGGTTAACCTATAGTGTATTGTTAGTTTCAGAGGCAGAATTCAGTGATTCATCAGTCTTATATAACACCCAGTGCTCATTACGTCACGTCCCCTTCCTAATGCCCATCACCCAGTTACCCCATCCTCTGACCCCCCTCCCCTCCAGCAACCCTCAGTTTGTTTCCTGTGATTAAGAGTCTCTTATGATTTGTCTCCCTCTCTGATTTCATCTTGATTTATTTTCCCCTCCCTTCCCCTATGCTCCTCTGTTTTGTTTCTTAAATTCCACATATGAGTGAAATCATATGATAATTGTCTTTCTCTGGTTGACTATTTCACTTAGCATAATACTCTCCTTTAGGTCCATCCACATCATTGCCAGTGGCAAGATTCCTTTTTGTTGTTGTTGTTTTTGATGGCTGAGTAATATTCCATTGTATATATATACCACATCTTCCATATCTGTTTACTCTGTTAATGGACATCTGGGCTCTTTCCATACTTTGGCTGTCGTGGACATTAGGGTGCACATGCCCCTTCGGATCACTACATTTGTAACTTTGGGTAAATATCTAGTAGTGCAACAGCTGGGTTGTAAGGTAGCTCTATTTTTAACTTTTTGAGGAGTCTCCATACTGTTTTCCAGAGTGGCTGCACCAGCTTGCATTCCCACCATCAATGTAAAAGGGCTCCCCTTTCTCTGCATCCTTGCCGGCATCTTTTATTTCCTGAGTTGTTAATTCCAGCCATTTTGACTGGCATGAGGTGGTATCTCATTGTGGTTTTGATTTGTATTTCCCTGATGCCAAATGATTTTGAGCATTTTTTTCATGTGTCTGTTGACCATTTGTATGTCTTCTTTAGGGAAATCTCTGTTTGAGTCTTCTGCCCATTTCCTGATTGGATTATTTGTTCTTTAGGTGTTGAGTTTGATAAGTTCTTTATTTTTGGATACTAGCCCTTTATCTGATAAGACATTTGCAAATATCTTCTCCCATTCTGTCAGTTGTCTTTTGGTTTTGTTGACTGTGTGCTTTGCTGTCCAAAAGCTTTTTATCTTGATGAAGTCCCAATAGTTCATTTTTGCCTTTGTTTCCCTTGCCTTTGGAGCTGTGTCTAGCAAGAAGTTGCTGGGACTGAGGTCACAGAGGTTGCTGCTTGTGTTCTTCTCTAGGATTTTGATGGATTCCTGTCTCACATTTAGGTCTGTCATACATTTTGAGTCTATTTTTATGTATGGTGGAAGAAAATGGTCCAGTTTCATTCTTCTGCTTGCGGCTATCCAGTGTTTATCTAGATTAACCAAAACATTTACTGGAGTCTTTGTTCACTGTTGCTCCCTGAATCCTACTGTTCATTCCATGTTCAGCTTTCTTTTTACCGAAATCTTTTAAAAGTTCTTTTGTTAAGAGTCTATAAATGACAAACTGTCTTTGGAAATGTCTTTATTTTGCCTTCACACTTGCATGATTGTCTAGCTAAAAATAGAACTCCACATTGTCAGTCATCACTCAGCATTTGAGAACATTGAATTACTTTGACATTCTGTATGCCGCCGGAGTCCATTATCGACCTAGTTATCATTACTTTGTAGGTAATCTGATTTTATCTCTGGTGGCTTTTAAGATTTTCTCTTTGCCTTTGGTGTTTTGCAGTTTCCGTATGATATGTCTTGTTTCCATTTCCTTCTTGAGATTCATCATGCTTCTTCTGTGTGGAAAATGTACAGTTATTATCACTTCACGCACTGCTTCTTCCGCTATTCTCTCTTGTCTCCTAGAAATCCTGTCAGATGTCTACTGGACCTTACCTTTTTAACTTCTCAGTCATATTTCCCATTGTCTTACCTCTTTATGATACATTCTGGGCAATTCCCTCCTTTATCTTCTAGTGAACTAAATTCTCTCTTCACCTACTGTTTAATCAGATGTTTAACTGATCCACTGAATTTATTTCAGTGACTGTATTATTTTACTTCCAGAATTATGATTGGATTCTTTCTCAAATCTATCTGTTCTTTTTTCATAGTGTTCTGTTTAATTCATTGTGGTTTCTGCTCCTTATTTATCTCTAACTGTTTTTGTTTGGAGCACAGGCAAATCCACATGAATTCAGTCTACCATTTTTCCAGAAATCTGAATTACTTTAGTCATATCTAAAAATAAAAAAATTAGAAGATTGATTTGGTGGATAAATTATGTGATAGATTGATATGGGAAAGGTTTGAGGCAGGAAGAGCAGGTGAGAGTAGAGGAGGAGGGGTACACCTGCCTGGGGAGTTAGATTATGAGCCTGGGTTTAGACACTTTGAATATGCCTTCAAGTGGGGATGTCTAATGGATAGGCAGACATACCTATCTAATGCCTGAGAAAGAAACCTGGGCTGTATGTACCTATCTGGGAGTTAACAGTGTATATATTTTGACAATATCAGAAGCTGGAGGAAGTGGGAGTGTCTAGGGAGAATATGAAGAATAAAAAGAGGAGAGCAAAGGGTGGAGTTGATGGAACATCAGCATTCAGGGTGCAGATGTTTTGGCAAAGGTCTGGAAAGCTACTGCTGAAAAGAAGAAACTGGAAAGGATGATTGAAAATATTTGGTCAGAGAGAGAAGAATAAAATCAGGAAAAAGTAATATCACTAAAGCCAGTGGTAGTTTTAAGCAAAAAGGAAATGGTCAACAATAGCCATAAAGCTTGAAAAGTTGGATTTGCAGTCAAGAGAACAGTGGTGCCGTGGTGGATTCTGTTCCTGGGAGTGGAGGTGCAGAAGACAGATTGGTATGGGTCTGGGAGGGAGTGGAGGGAGAGGAGGTGGAACTAAGTAGACTACTCTTTGAAGATCTTTGGCTGCATTCAGAAGAGACAGAGGGTGATAGCTAAAGGTTAGGGGTGGTCTGAAGTGTGGGGCAGGACACAGGGTTGAGGAAAGATTTTTGATTGTTTTCAGATGGGAGAGACTTAAGCATGTCTGTATGCTAAGGGTGAGAAGACATTCAAGAGAAAGAGGCAGTTAATAGTGCCAACTTTTGGATTACCATGAGTTTAGCCCTTCCAAAATTGCCCTTTGATCAGACAACCTTTGCTTTGCTTTCAGCAGTGCTCGTTCTCCCAACACAGCCTTGTTCTCCAAGGCTCCTCCTCCAAACTGTCTTCAGTCCAAAAGATAGGATCTATTAGAATCTTTTTTTGTAATTCAATCCCTAAGTATTTAACCAGAAAATTATAATAAAAAATTTTCCCAAAGTGACTTCAAAGACTACTGGTAAGGAGTTTACTTCAAATTGAAATAAAACTTACAGCTTCAGAAAGTCTTGACTATGTAAAGTTACACTGATCAGGAAAGATTTTGTTGATTCTGGAAGAAGCTGGAACAGTTTTGGTGTCTTAAAAAGGAGATAGCTACTTGGATCTTAATAGTTGAAAGCTCATGAATATTTTCTAAAGAGTTCTGTCCTCTAGCCTGGTGAACAAGCTTTTTAAATGTTATTTAAATTATCTAGCATTGATGGGACCATTGAAATGTGAAATGAACAGAGAATACGGTCTACCTCCCCCTCACCAGGCTTAAAAAACGGTATTTCACAAGTCCCAGATGAATAAGCAGAAGAGAGAATGGCAAAGAGGTTAGGTTTGATCACTGTCCACACTGAGCTCTGTTGGTGGGTCAGGTATTATGAGATATCTTTCTATGCAGGTTTACTTGGAAAAGTACATGGCTTTTGAAAAATACATGGTATCTACCCCGTAGTTCTTGGTAACTGTGCATATTTACAAGCATGGTGGACCAGAATGTGTATGAGGAAAGGGGGAGAATTTTCTGAGTCTGGTTTAAAAAGATCTATCATGTTGTACTCTTAGGAAGGTGATTTATAAACATCACCAGTTCTAAGAGTAAAAAAATCTTGTGTTTTCTTATAAAAAATTATTAAATGGGCCTTATCTCAAAACAGTTTTTTATCTCCAGAGGTTAAACAAATTGGTAGCATGAAAAATAGCGTCTGCTTTAAATTTCTTTGAAGTCCATTTGTTAGTATTAACATCTGCAGGGATAACTATTGAAAAGGCTACCCGAGGGACAGAGACATGCTAGATGAGGAGAAACTTCTGAACAAAATGCCTCAGAAAATAAGTTTTTTGACCTGAAGGGAATTGTCAAAAAAAAAAAAAAAAAAAAAAAGCTTGTGGGAACTGAAGTGACTGCTTATGTTTACGATATATCTAAGTGAGTGTCAGACTTGGTGCCCAGTTGTGTTGATGATCATTGTGTATTCCATTTGTGTGTAATATTACACTTGTTTTGGCTAAGATCGTAAATACAAACAGCCTCTTAGTGAGAAGCCTCCCTGATATTTAGACTCAGTTGAATCATCAAGGCTGCTCTCAGCAGTTACATAACCTCATGAATTATGAGCTATCCCTGGAGGAGGTTTCAGTAGCTAAATATATTCTCTATTCAGGAGGAGTTCTATTAAATTTTCTTGGTATTTTCAGACTCAAAGTGCCTCACAACAAAAAAATTATTTGCACCTAAGTGCTATATTGCTGGAACTCTCTTGTTTAGGGGGTGTATTTTTAAACTATAAAAGGATATAAAAGGACAATTATAACAGTAGAGTAATGCCTGTTTTCCTTTCTGCTTTGTAGGAATTTATTCGAGAACAGGTGGAGGTAAGCCTTTCTCTTATTTTGGGGTTTCACACAGAGACATTACACACAAAAGGCTCTGTTGTCCCATTTCCCTTTCCCATTAATGAAGAATGTGTTTATGCATTAGCTACTCCAGACCACAGGAGCCATCCAAGGGACTTTGCCACTGACTGTCCAGAAGGTGTTGGCATCCCAAGCCTGCCATGGTAAGACTCAACACACCAGCTAGTGAATGCTTCTGTATGCTAAGCACTGGCAGATGACAGTTAGGAAAGAAGTAGAAGGCACAGTTACTACTCACTTCTTGGAGGGTACAGTTTGGATCAAGAAACTGAATATACTAAACTAAAAAATTGCTTTTACAAAGCAAAATACCAACACATACATTTGACCATAATTCTGACTGACATATATGAGTGGAGGAGTAACTCATGGAGGAGATGCATTTTGAGTCAAGCTTTGAATGAGCTGAGGAATGTGGATTCGTAGGATAGAAGGGAAAATTTACTATAAGAGGTACAAATAGCCCGTGCACAGACTCAAAGGCAGAAACAGATTAGTTATATGAGGAGCAGCAGGGAATACCAAGGATACCAAGAAATTAGGCTGGTAAGAAAGATCAGAGGCCTACAACAAAAATTTATGACTGTTGTATAATTATTTGTTTAATGTTTGTCTCTCACCTATTAGACCCATTAGATCATAAGCCTGTGAGGGCAGCCATGTGTCTCATACTGGCCTGGCAGAGCTCCTGCTAAAAGTATATACTTACAAGTATTTGTTGACCAAGAATTAATGTATGTATAAAGGCGGGTTCTGATCACATGAGAGGTTAGATCAGGAAGATTATTATGGAAATAGAAAAAAGCAAATAAAATGGACATTGTAGGGAACAATCAGAGATCTTGGTGCTAGACTGGCTAAAAGATAACCTCAATTTCCCAACCTGTAAGAAGGAGGAAAATACTGCCCTAGCCTCCTGAGAAAAATTGTGAAAGCAAAATCCTAACAAGTTAAGGAATGCCTCCTAGAAGGATTAGAAAAGACAATAGTTCCATAAGGAAAAGCTGAGAGACAGGTCAGTCCTGAAGCCTTAGTTTCATCCGTGGTCAGTAAGTGCCAATTTTAAACAGTCTTTTTTTTTTTTTTTAAAGATTATTTATTTATTTATTTGACACAGAGAGATTACAAGTAGGCAGAGAGGCAGGCAGAGAGACAGGGAGAGGAGGAAGCAGGCTCCCTGCTGAGCAGAGAGCCCGATGCGGGCCTCGATCCCAGACGCTGAGATCATGACCTGAGCCGAAAGCAGAGGCTTTAACCCACTGAGCCACCCAGGCGCCCTTTTAAACAGTCTTGAAGTCACATGAAGAAGCCTAAGAAACCTTTTACTTTTCCCAGATATTTGGCTCTGGCCCAGGGTCAGGATTGGTTTCCCACTATACACACCATAACTTCTTGTTTCTGTCTTTCGTTTAGGGGCCATTAAGTTTAATGATGGGCTGAGCCCAGAGGAGAGCTGTCGCCTTATTGAAGGCCTGTCCCGGTGCCAGCTGCCATTCCAGTGTGCTCATGGGAGGCCTTCGATGCTGCCGCTTGCTGACATAGAGCACTTGGTACAGGAAAGACAGGTACAGTGATGACCGACAGGAGAGGAGGGAGCAAAGTTTATCTTCTCTTTCTGGTCCAGCTCCCATTAGCCAAATGTAATTTACCTTAATCCTTTCCAAAATATGAGAGTTTCGAAAAGTATGCATTGAAAGTTTATTTATATACAGTTTCATTTCATCTTCTACTTCAAATTCAACACGGAGCCTAGGCTACACTGTCAGATTACACACATGATGCCTTTGTATTTTATAAGCACATGTATAGACACACACATGACATAGCCTGAACATGTGTTGCCTCCTAGCTCTCGGTTTGATAAGATGTAGAAGTTCGCTGTGGGGCTCCAGAAAGTTGATAGAAACACAGCAAATCCCCGGCTAGCAAATACAGTCTTAAGAGCCACTTGCTTGACGGGTGGTACATGCTGTAAGTGGTGCCCTTGCTGGAAATGGTAGCCATCTCTAAGAATCTCTAGAGTTATGATTTGGGGATCATCAGGCAGGAAACCAAGCTTAGGAGATTTTCACATTATGGTTTGGCCTTGATTACTCAACAGCCCAGAAACAATGATGTGGATAATCCAACAAAGGCCCAGAGTGGTTTAAATTAAAGAACATTTTCTGTTCTTGTTATAATCTTAAATGAAACAGAACATGAGAGCATAATAGGAATGTCCATGTTGCTGCTTTCCAAAATCTCTTCTTTTGCTTGCCTCTCCTTATAAGGGCGAGAGAGTCTTCCTTGCATGGGGTTTTCTGGTACTTTTGTTTTCTCATACATCCAGTAGACTTTACTCCATTAAAAACTTACTGTTTCACATGACAATGAAAAAAAGTTTTGTCCTCATTCCTGAAGAGATAAGAAGAGAATCTAGACTTAGAGTTTACAGACCCACTTATCCTAAGGAAATCTCTCATCTTTTCTGAATCCAGAAATTAGAAATATGAACAGATTGGAATAACCGTAATCCGGAAATTTTTACATGCTCCTTGGCTTTTTTTGCTACATATGGGAGTTATTCTCTTTCTTCCCACAGATTAAACCCAATCTGGCTAAACTTCGCAGAATGGCCCAGGCCTGGCATCTCTTTGGAAAAGCAGGAAAATGTGACGCAAAGCAAAGCCTGGAAGCATCCGTGCCTCCTTGTGAGCCACCATGAGAACAGAATTACTGATGTATAAGGAACCACGAGATGCTAACTCTGTGCCTCTGAACAGAGAGCATGAGCTGCAGGTACCAGCAGAGGCCTGAGTTGGCCGGTGTCCTCAGGCAACGTGACGGGCCAGTCTTGAGCAGATGAGCCCTCCAAGCTAAAGCCAGTTAGTTATCTGCAGCCCTGGACACAGGAGGTTGCCCTATAATACTTACTTTTTATAACTTATTTAGAGATAAAATTTAATGATTAATTGGTTCATTTGTGGGGGTTTTTTTGAGGGGTGGTGGAAGTGGTTTGGTTTTGTTTTGCAATTTTTCCAGCCTCACAGTTGACATTGATGTGATTTGCCTGATGCTGAACTCTCCAGGATCCAGTCTGCCTTCCTACACAGCCCATAGCCCCACTCCATTGGTCCCCTCCTTCCCCCCGGTCTTCTTCTCTTCCTGCTGCTGCTGGCTTTACGTTCTAAATCTCAGACTTAAAAGTTTCTCTGCACTCAATAAAAACGTCTTCTGTAGTCTTTCATCAGGCCTATATTTAGATTATTTTAGGGATTAAAACTATTGGTAAAGAGAAACAAGGACAAGGATAGAATAGAGAAAATTTGAAGTCCTGTCCTGGTTTTTTGTCTTATTGCATCTTTAAAATCTCATTTAGAGTCTGATACTGTTCATACCCCAACTGGTAAAATGGTGAGAGTACTATGAACTTGTTTTTTAAAAATACTATTTTTTGTGGGTACTTTAAAAATATCTATTTTTGTAAAAGCAATTTTCATATCAAAATGCAGCATTTATTCTTTCAACCTAACCAGATTTGTTCTCTACATTTTTTCAGGAGACAGTGGTTCTTTTGGTCCCTTTCAAGTCCTATCTTAGTTTTATTACAGTACGTCTATCTAATGATCTCATAATTTCATTTGGGACCCAAACTGATCTTGGCACAAATGCTTGTTGTGCCATCCTTAAGCTGTATTTCCTCTACCTTTTTAAAAGGTTTGATTTCCAGTTAATAAGATTCAATAGACCAAAGTTTTATAGAAGGACAAAAAGAAAAACTACAAAACCAGCTGGCAATGTTTATTGCAACTGGGATACCGTACAATGAGAAAGACGTTGCAGTGAGAATTTCCACTTTTGTATTTTGCAGCTTACTTAAATTGGCCTCTGTATCAATGGAATGATTTTTCTCATTTTTAATAGAGGAAACAAATTTGCGCTCATGGAAGAAAAGTTTGTTTGCCAGTAGGCCTGCAGTGAATCTTACAGGAGCAATGAAGTATTGCATTCATTAGTGTGTGTCTCAGAAAAGGTTCAGGAAAAGCCTTCACTGGTTTTCAAGGGGATCCTTGTAGAATTATGTAATTGGAACCCTGAAGAATAGGCACCACTGTCTAAAAATGGCCTTTATTCTTCTAAATACATATAAACGGGTTCATAGACTGGGAGACATGACCTTCGAAGGGAGGGTGTTTTCAGGGGATTTGCAAGGCTCTCAGGGACTCTGCCTCCAGGCCCAGTGGGGTGCTGTGGCCTCTGGACCTCTGCCTCCACTCTCCAGAGCTATACAGAGGCCAGCTGTCCTGGGAATTTAACAACTTTTTTTAGGTTAGACCAATGTGTGGTATTAAAAAAAGTGTTATGATACCCCTTATATTACGATGATGGGGTACAGTTTCAAAATGTTTTGCTATAACCCCAAACCACGTGTGGTTTTTTGTTTTGTTTTGTTTTTTTTAGAATAGCAGAAGATTAGAAAAAGTTCTCCATAAATTATGTAACCAGTCTTCCTGGCTAGCCTGACTCAAGTAATGGAAGAGATAATTACCCTATTTTAATAATTTATAAACTCAGTTGCATACATCAGCATAAAACCAACCTATTAGCCAAAAATATCTAATATTACTTTTGTTGCCTGTTTGGATTTTCTTTTGTTTTGTTTTTTAATTTTTATTTATGTATTTGACAGAGACATACCATGAGAGGGAACACAAGCAGGGGGAGTGGGAGAGGGAGATGCGGGCTTCCCGCCAAGCAGGGAGCCCGATATGGGGCTTAGTCCCCGGACCCTGGGATCATGACCTGAGCCAAAGGCAGATGCTTAACGACTGAGCCACCCAGGTGCTCCTGTTCTGATTTTAACTTACCTGCCGTAGAGCAAATATATATTTGATTTTCTAACACATGATAGTAATCATTAACACCTTCCTGGTGCTTTAAGGTTTATAAAATAGTTTTTGCATATCTTATTTGAATTTCTTGGCAACCCATGCCAAGATAAGATGGTGTTATGCTTCCCATTTTTGTGAAAGCTGAAATACATTAAGTGGTTTGTTTAAGATCACACAGGTACTAAGTAGTAAAGCTGAGAATGGTAAACAAGTTTTCTGGCTCCACTAACAATAAATGTTACCATTTATTAAGGCCTACTATATACCCAACTTTGTGTACAATATTTCTAGTCTTTACAGCAGTTCTGTTAGCAAGCTAGTGTCTCTATTAGTGAGACTGCTGAGCCTCAGAGAAGTTTCCCCTTTTAAGAGAGTCAGAATTCAGAACTGGATCTGTGTGGCTCCACGTGGCACACTCCTTCCCATTGTTAACTCATGCTGCCCATACATTTCTAATTTGTGAGGGACTTACCAGTTTGTCAACTTAGTTCAACTTTATTAGAGTCTGACTGGTGGAGACTTCATTAACTTCAGAGTAAAACTTGAGAGATACCATGTGCAATGAAGCCACCCTCCAGGGTTCCTTTTTGGGAATATTCATCTCAATTTTATTGAGCAATAAGGGTACATGCCTGCAAAAAGCTTAACTTTAGTCACGGAGAGGACAAGGAAACTGATGACTGAATGAAGTAGTAACTTCCTCCAGGTTTAGGAGTCACTGAGTTCCAGCTATGTCGCTTTTACTAGGATAAGAGGAGATAATGGTTCTGTCAGAAATTAAGGCTATAGATGGCAACAAGAGCTAGTATAGGAAAAGCTTAAGGCAAAGCTTGGAGTGTAGGCTAGAAGGGAGGGGAGAGACAGGGGAGAGGGTTAGGGAAAGATCCAGAACCTAGCTGGGGATCTGGAATTCCATGAGCAGTTGAGAATGGAGATGTTCTAGCGATCACATATCAGAGCAAGGCAGAGAAAAGGTCAGGCACAAATGAACAGATGGGATCTGAACCTAACAGTGAAAAAAAAAAAAAGGCAGCCAAAACAGGGGCGGAGCAGGAAGGGGTCCAAGACCAAGTTCTGGAGATGTGTAGGGGGCTGAGGAAGCCATGCCCGGCAAGAATCGATGCGGCCCATTGGTTCCTAGAGAGCACTGACAACCGTGCTGGGCTGAAGCCTCAAGCAGGAGCCCGCAAGTAGCATAGCCATCGGCATATCCGAATGAAGCGAGGAGAGCAGTTTCTGGCACAACGAGCCAGACTCTTCCTGTTCTCTACCTGAAGTGCCACCCCGTTCCAGGAAAACCTTTACACAAGCGGGTTAGCGAACTGACCACTGTGCTTGCCATTAGCTATCATGCCCTTCACCCTTTCTCGTATCGACAGGAAGACACCAACAAGGTAGACTCAGAAGAGAAGAAGGAAGTTTGGGGAACTGAAAATCTAGATAATCTTTGCTAATTAAACCCTTCCTTCTCTTTCTCCACTTATTCATCATTCAGTAACTAAATGTATGAGTCCCTTCTAAATGTATCAGAATTTGTGGGGATATAAAGAAAAGAAGAGGCTCTCCTCTGGCTTAGGATTTTTCAGACCCTTGGATCATTTTCACCCCATTCCCATCTGTCATAGAGCACTCTGCTCAGAAACATCTGATAAAATGCAGGCAACCTGATCCCGGGCTGGGGGATCTGAGCGTCTGGAGCCCGCAAGCTAGCGTGACTCCAGCAGCAGTGTGAAGAAGCTAGATTTGGCCTGACTCTACCCTTACAATTTGCCCGACTAAACAACTTAATCTTATTTAGTGCAAAAGCAAGGAGTATGCAGTGGTGGTTGCCTATCCACCCCCACCCCCTGCAAAAGAAAAAAAAAAGGTGGTTTGGAGTCGGAGTTCACTACTGCTGTTAGTGTATCACTTATTCAAGGTACTTCGTTGTGCCTCTTTTATAGTAAACCACAGAATTTTACATATAAATTATGAATTCCAGGAATCTTGTCAAGTAAGGCAGGTCCTTAATTCTAAATGTAACATGCCTGAAAAAACAGTCCTGAAAGGCTTCTTCTCTTCAGCTCAGTATTTAATATAAACATCAGGCAGTCACCGTTGTAAGTGTGGTTAGGCTCAAAGGCAGCACTCCATTGTGTGGGTGTCGTGCAGAAGACTGAAAGCTTAGACTATAAGCTCTTTATTAATAATAATTGCTTAGCCATTGCACAATAACCTGGAACAGCTGTTTGGTGACTGAAAGAATAATTCAAAGCAAAGTAGGCCAGATATAAAACATTTCCAAACCACATTTCAGAATAGCTCCTTTGTGTCAACGAGGTGCGTGTCTGCAGTTTTGCAAGGACAGGTGGATAGTACGGGGCCTTTACAGTAATTACATCACCATCTGGTACTATCTTTATGGCAAAACGGTTCTCATGTGGTGAGTTCTACATATGTGGTATTCTAGAGTCACGTAGCTCCATGATGGAACCGTGGGACTGGCAGCCTTCATTACCCCAAAGACTGCTCCGATGGATTGCTTTGAGAAATGGTTCTGAAGCACATCTGCGAAACGTATGATCCTACGGGTACCAGCATGTATTTCTTTGAGGTATCACTTTACGCTGAAGTTTTCCTTGGTGGAGTATTTTTCAAAGACTTCTGAGACTAAATTAGGAATTTCTGTTCCTTATTTGAGTTCCAAGAATTGTGCCTTTCCTGCCCTCCGCCCAAATTGGAAGATATAAACCGTGGGAAAAGTGTCTTTACAAACTGTATTGAGTAATTCTCTAACTTGGTTTATTTAGCATATTCAGGAGGCCTTTCACATCCATGGAATCCTCTTTCTGTTAATTCTCTTCAAGCTAAGGCTACAAGTTTTTGTCCTTAGTTTCTGGGTTCTGCCTGCGAAAGCGGGGGCGGGAGGCAGGCACAAAGGCCAATAGGTAGGAAGTTAACATGGAACCCCTATCTCTCCCTGTTCAGATCAGGCTCTCGGGTTCCAGTATTTACTCTTCCTCAAACAGGAAAAGGGAGAGGGGGAAATACGAAAAGGAGGCCTATAAATAGCTTTGTGGGATTTGCTTAATTGAGGTCCTGAAGAGCCTAAAGAATACACATTGGTACAGTTCCTCTGTCCCAGGAACTTTGAGAGTTGACCAAAAAGAGACAGAGCCTCTACCCTTGTAACCTTCGTCCATCTCACTTATGCCTGGGAAGAATGTGGGTGCTAATTTTAGACCCAGAGACTAAGATGCACAAAGGACAAGTATCATAAAGCATTTTTGAAGCCAGAAACAGATTTAAGTTCCTTGACTCACTGCTGCTTTTACTCCAGACCACACAGTTGTACCCAAGTGAATTGCTGTTAGAATTGGTGCCTTCAGAGGAGACAATTGCTCATAATTGGTAGCTAGAAGCCACTTCACTGAGAAAGCGCGGGGTCTTAGATGCTTTAAGAAATAATTGGCAGACTGAGGCCTGAGTGAGTCAGGCTATTCCGAGTCATAGAGCCTTTAGGTCCGTCTTTCAGACTGACCCTTTCAGACTGATCCTCTTCAATCTCGTTTTTACCCTCTTTCAGGGAAGACAAGGGCCCTAAGGCAAAGATACACCTCAAGTTAAGGTCAAAGAGTAGAGACCTTTCCCTCATAGCCTACCTCTGGCCATTGTTTACCAAAGTGTGGTTTTCAGATCACCTGTTAAAATCCCTTGGGGTGCTCCCTCCCCCCGCCCTACAGACGATGCCTGCCAGAGACAGGAAGCTGGCCTATGACCAGCATCCGGGGTTCCTCAGCACACTCACGTCTGCCTTGGGCCTCTGCTCTGGACCAGTGGCTCCCAAACATGGCGGATCCTCTAGATTACCTGGAGAGACTTTCTTTTCCTCTTTTTAAAAAGATTTTACTTATTTGAGAGGGAGAGCGAGGGGTGGGGACGGGCAGAGGGAGAGAGAAGCAGACTCCCTGCTGAGCAGGAAGCCTGATGCTGGGCTCAGTCCCAGGACCCAGAGATGACAACCTGAACCTAAACCAAGAGTTGGATGTTCAACCGACTGAGCCACCCAGGAGCCCCTTCTTTCAGACTTTTATCCTATTGCATGTATCACACTGTTTTGTTTTAATGAAGTAAGAGTCATTTTAAGCATATGGCTCCACAGCTTGACTTTTTCCTAGCTTATTTTTAATTAACAGTATTAAATGGACTTCCTTACAAATCTGTCCCATTCTTTTTAACACAAGTCTCACAAAGCAAATGCCCACAGGGGTTAGGCAGGTAATGTAAATGAGTTAAATGGCAGGGACTGCAGAAAAGGTTTTTCCATTTAATGGAGTCAGAAGCTGCCCAGCTATAGCCAGCTGCTGCCATTTGGGAAATTGGGCCCAGAATTGCCAAAGCTTGTTTTCAAGAGAAGCAAGAAATCTGAATTTGTTTAATGTGCAATCTCCACATTTTTCTTTTTTTTTTTCATTTTTAAATATTGGTAACTAGTTCAAATTAAATACAGAGTGAACCAGTCGAAACGTCTTTAATCCAAACACTGCCCTTAAACCACCCTTTTGAAACCTCTAGTGCAGTGTATACATAATGTTCCACAGTATGGCTTACTGGCTTTAAGCAGATTCCCAGGTGACATCCCAAAGATCAGATAAAATGATCTGGGATAGAACCCAAGATGGTATATTTTTTTAAGGTCCCAGATGATTCTGATGATCAGAAAGGTTTCGGAACCACTGTCTTAGATTACTAACATGTTTGGGACCACTGCCAGTGAATTAGGAAGGAAACTGTAAATACTTTCATTTGCATTTCTGTTTTAGCCGGTTCCCTCTAACTACAGCCCTCTGAAAGCACATAAAGGGCTCTGCTGCTGCTGTTTCGGGCTGTTCAATCAGAGCAGAACAATAAATAAACCAACTCAGGAATCTTCAAGAAGCTTTTATTGGCCCAGCCCAGGAAAAGGTGTGGTAGCCATTTCTGAGCAAAAACCTGTATTCCAGCAAGGTCTTTGGTTTAAGTTTAACACCCCACTGAACCAGAAAGTTTAAGTTCCTGAAACTTAAGTTCCAGGCTCCCCAAGTCACTAAGAGGTTAAGAGGTTCCCCCACCAAAAAAAAAAAGTTTTAAGTAAACTCTATGCCTAATGGGCTCAAACTCACAATCTGAGATCAAGAGTCACATTACCAAATGAGCCAGCCAGGCGCCCCAAGAGACTCCAAAATTTATAGGTCAAGCCCTGCTGCTCCTGTTAAGATCAGAAAGGCAAGAGACAGTCCTGAATGTACATCCTGTTCTGGGATGACTAAAAGCGAAGGAAACAGTATTAAGTTTTTTCAGACTGACTCCAGGTCACTCCCCAATACAAGGACAATGTTTTCAGCAATCATACTTAAGTCTCTCTCCATTCTGTATTTGGCTAAGCAGCTTCTGCTTAGGATGGGTGGTGGTCATAGGACATGATCATCAGGATGGTAGAGTTCACTCATCAGGCGGTAGATGTAGGAAGGTGCATTCCCACCAATGTTGGAGATAAAGAGGGTAATGAGCTCTGGGGGAACGTAGTCAAACACAGGGCAGTGAACGCTGACCTTCTCCAGAATGTCCCCTGAAAGGCAATCATATGTGCTAAAGATAAAATCAAGGATCCTGCTCTAATAACTAAACACAGATTCTAGGCTCAATAATGCAGGCATATGTGCTACCCCAAGAAAGGGAAGCTGCAGCAAAGTACAAACCAGAAGCCATCTTCACATCATGACGCTCCTGCTTCAAACTCTCTAATGCCTTTCCATAGCCCTTAGAATAAAATCCCATCTTGGGTTAGTAGCCTTCAAGATCTGGCCCCTCCCCACCACACTCCAGTAATTAGAATTCATCCCACTCTCCCTCGTGCTCACTGCTCTCCAGCTGTATGGCCATCTTGTTCCAACTGGCTAAGCTTGGACCTAACTCAGTCCTTCTGCACCAACACCTGGGAGATGATTCTTCATCTTTACATGGTGGGCTCCACTCATTCTGGACTCAGCTGAAATGTCCTCTCATGTAGACCCCTCCCCCACTAATGTAGTCTCCTACCACTTTCCATCACATCACCCTATTTTCTTCCCAAAATATCCCATGACCTGACCTCTTCTTGTCTGTCTGCTGCAACAGAACGTGAGCTCTGTGGGAGCAGTGCCAATCTGTGTTGTTCCTTGTCACATCCTTAGTACCTAGAATAGTGCTGGATAGATACATTGTGGGTACTCAAAAGATACAAATAATCCTTGAAAAAATGAATGTGTAAATAAATGGATGAAGTTATTCAACTTCTAAGAATTAGCACCCCAGGTATGGTGCCTCCCAGAGGGTGTTAAGTCCATCTTATGCTGATGAGGTGGCAGGCTCACTGAGCACAGCTGCTGCCTTCAAGGACCCCAACACATGAAGGCATCCAGGTTACAGGACAGTTGTATATTAGGAGCATTTTAGAGCATGCCTCCTTTGGCAGCCATGTCACCAAAATGAGTCCCTACAGCAAATGAGAATGAGCACATTTTCCCACTGGGTTGCTGCACACGTGTCAGGCAATGTGCAAAGCAACACCCCATCAATGCTGGATGATTCGACCCACCATGGCCCCAATAGTCAATGAATTAGTCTCAGAACAAAATGAACATGGACTAGATGAGCACTCAAAGATGCTAAAGAGAAATCCCCACAAGAATTATGATAAAAAGCACAACCTGGCAGCATTTAATCCCCTCTGATAACCAAAACAAAAGCAAAAGACCAAAATACATACACGTGCACATGCACACACACACACCCTTCTGTACCTTCTGTGAAAGGCAGGACTTCTTCAGGAGCCACAAACTTGTGAAATGAATCTTCTTCATTAGGGAACTAGACAAGGAAAAAGATTTAAAAAAAAAAAAAGGAGCAAGAGAGACCCAGCAAATTCCACTTTTAAGTATACACCCAAGGGAAATAAAAAAGATATGTCCACACAGAGACTTGTACACCAATGCTTACAGCAGCATTATTCACAAAAGCCAAAAGGCTGAACAACACAACTGCCTACCAACAGGTGAACGTATAAATAAATTGTGGTAGGTCCCTGCAACTGGAGTATTATTCAGCCACAGAAAGCGCTGTGCTACAGCTAGGAACCTTGAAAACATCATGCTAAGTGGAAGAAGTCAGAAACAAAAGGTACCTGTTGTATGACTTCTTTCATATGAAATATCCCAAACAGGCAAAGCCACAGAGACAGAAAGCAGATCAGCAATTCCTAGGAGGTGGGCAGAAGGGGGACTAGGGAGTGATTATGCAGTGGGTATATGGGGTGCTTTTCTGAGATGATGAAGGTTTAAAACCAAAGAGTGGTAGCTGCATAATGCCGTGAATGTAGTAAATGTCCCTGAACTGTACATTTAAAAATGGTTAATTGTATGTTATGTGGATTTCACCTCAATATAAAAAAGAGACCTGCAAATAGATTGGTATTTCAAAGCAAACAGATTCTATCACTAATGAAATGGCTCTTCACTTTGTAATACTGCTTATATTCAGGCTACAGAGGACAGTCCCTCTGGTGACAAACCAATTCTGCATTCTGAGTTTCAACTTGCTTGGCATTTTCAGAAATGCCATGATCAGTGTGATGGGCAATGGTCGCGATGTCACCAAAGGGCCTCCCCCAACTGTATACTATCCTGACCTTACAATTTTGATTTCTCAAAGCTGATAAGTTATAACTATCAATTGTTTTTTTTCCTGGTCCAAGACTTCTGTGGCTTTTTCCAGCCTCTAGGGGGTCTAATCCATTTAGTAAACACAGATAAAGTCCCAGAGTAAGTAGCTTGAAAGCCCAGAGTTCAAAGCCTACACTTTGGCTTCCTTCTCTCTGTTGGCTACAGACAGACAGACATACCTGTGGGGAAAGCTTGAACATAGGAGCACAAACGATGAGAGGGGTGGAATGGTGTTTTGCTGCCAGTGCTAGAGTGTGAGTTCCTGTCACAGCTCTCAGGGCACCGTTGGCCAGGATGGTCTTTGTGCCAATGATCACCTTTGGAACAGGAAGCAAAATGTGAGTCATCCCAGGGATAGAGCTTTCAGTGGACCATGGGGCACCACAGGTTAAATGCTCAGGCCTCAGTCTTAACATCGTGAGGGTCTCACACTAGTCAGGGAAAAGGGATTCTATGGTAAGAATCATGTGTTCTAGCTCAAGAGTGGCTTCCCAAAGAAAGAATATTCTATGTGTTAGGCAGCTGGACTATCTCCTGCTCTTAGCCCTGCCTTTTCTGGAATCTGTATGCCACACCTCCTGAGAAGCTTACAGCCTTACTAGTCACCATCCACCACTGTCAAGCTCTGAACAGAAGGCAGGAACCCTCTACCCAATCCCTAGTAGCTGCCGCACTTAGCTTAGACCTGTTTCATTCTCTTCAATGCTTTCACCAAAAAGAAGCTACTCTGGGGCACCTGGCTGGCTCGGTCAGTAGAGCATGCAACTGTTGATCTCAGGGTTGTGAGTCCAAGCCCCATGTTAGGTGTAGAGATTGCTTAAAAAAATAAAATTTTTATTCTATTTTTTAAAGATTTTAATTATTTATTTGAGAGAGAGAGAGAGAGGGAACACAAGCAGGGGAAGTGGGAGAGGGAGCAGACTTCCAGTGGAGCAGGAAGCCGGATGTGGGGCTCGATTCCAGGACCCTGGGATCATGACCTGAGCCCAAGGCAGACACTGAGTGACTGAGCCACCCAGGTGCCCTCAAAATAAAATCTTTAAAAAAAAAAAAAAAAAAAGAAGCTACTCTAGGAACAATGATACAGATAAAAGGAAAAGAAATCCAATTAATATACTAAAAAGGCCCAAGTATGTACTTTTAAAAGGCACTAGAAGCTTTCTTCTCTTCTCATGGATATTATGGGGGGGGTTGGAAATCAGTATTTTAGAAGTATAATCTTCATGAATTCAACAAAATTCCAAATACACTCACCTTGTTGACTCTTGACATAACAGCAAAAATGGCAGCATCAGTCATGACAGTTGTCTCAATACCTGCTTTGGACAAATTGACTGCCATTTCATGGCCCTGCAATAGGAGAGAAAGGCCTGATGTTAGGAGAAGAGGGTGAGAGAGAGTGGAAGGCATCTCCAGTGGAACTGGATCTGGAGAATTCTGTGATACTGGGCACAGCCAACACACAACTGCCAATAGTTAATTCCTTTTTCTACTCATGGTAGGTATTCTCTGGCACGCTGCAGGGAAGCCCAGGAGAAGCCAATAAACACTGATTTTTCCAAAGGAGCACTAGGGCAGCCACAAAACTGGAAATACCGCTTGCTTATGTTATTAGGGAACACTGACAGGACAGCTCCTGGCTCGTTATTTTATGACCTCCTGCATCCTCACATATTGCCTTTCTAGAGACCTATTATTTACGTAGGGATTGAGTGAGGTCAGACCAAGCACTGGTCATTCCCAAGGTAATTTACTCTTTTGATTCCTAAAAGAACGAATATATTTCTTTTCTGGGACCCAGTGTTTCCCCTAAGTTTCCTAACCCAATGTTTAAGAATGTTTCAAGCAGCTTGAAAATTCCCTTCATGTTTTACTTTGTCTTCTCAATGTCTTACTTAGGAATTCAAAGTTGCCATGGAGCCCATCTATCACTTCTTTGGCCCCTTCTCATTTTTCATAGCAGCTCAAGCAGTCCCCCTACCTGACAGAAAGGAGCACACTCTGCCACAATGACATGGAATTTTCTCTTCTGGGCAGCCTCTTTGAGGAAGGCCTCTACTGTCCGGGAGAAGCCAATGGTCATGATCACCTCATTGGAGTGGATGTGCTCCAGAGCCTGGGCCGCAATGTTCTCCGTAGTCCCTTCTGTAAGAACAGTCAGTTTGGCAAGGGCAATGTGAAACTGCCATGCCACAACACAAGACAAACGTGATAAAACATGGAAAGAGACAGGCCTTCTCATGACGGCCCACGTAGCAGACCCTGGTAACACAGCGTGAGGGGACTTCATGTGAAGGTCACCTTTTCTTAAAAGCCCCGCTCCTCAGGGATCTTCTACTTCCCAAGCTCTCAGGCAACCCTGCCCTACATGACACGAGCTCCTTATAATCCATTTTGAAGACAATGAATTCAGGCAAAAAATGGTCCAATTTGAGAAACTGTAAAGTGCTGAGAGTGGGGTAAACAGAGTTTCCCCCTAAAAGAACTCCTCTAAAAGGGAGCTGCAACACCCCCGCCTGAAAAGGAGGCCACAGAAGAAAAACGGGAGGAATTTGGAAGTAGCAGCTCCAGACACACAAACCCAGCTTCTTCCTCCCTTGGGGAACTCTAATTATAATGAATACATGCAGGTCTCCTGGGTCATAAAGACAAGGGGAATGATGGTGGTGCATCTGTGTGTATAAAAATTCAAGAGGAAATTCAGGGAAGAAAAGTCTATCATCTGTGGTTTTAAGGAGTTCATCTTTAAAATGAGAATAAAGTTCTGTCCTAACAGTCTCGGCAGCAGTGGACCTGAAACCTATAATGGGCTGGTCTGTAAGGAAAGGTAGAGAGGGCTATCTTAGTCCTGCCACCTGTTCCAACCCTTTCCCTTAATCATGATGGAAGACAAAGCTCAGAGAACCACAGACTGGTGATCTCCTATCTCTGCTGATGAACAACTTCCCAGGTCTTCTCTTCCCTCACTTCCCTACTCCTGCCTGTAACCTGTCCTGTCCATCAGGGATCAGGACTCTCACCTAGTTCCACGAGCAGCTCATTAATTGCCTCAATGATGTTGGACTGGAGTTGGGCATAAGGGAAACTGAAATCCTCGCTCAGGCCTTCGGATGTCAAGAGTTTGTGCAAGGACTCCTGCTGATCGCTCTCATCGCTGCGTCCGTGGAGTCTAGGCAGGCAATAAGATCCAAAAAGAGAGGTGGGCAGAGCTGTAGTCATTTAAGTAACAGGAGCTGCTCAGCTCCACTAAAGGCTTCAAGCAGGGAGAGGGGCTTGTGCAAAAAGGCGCACATCCTGACCTGCCATACTCCTCCCGGATGATCCTGAGCACTCTCCGCACCATGTTGCCCACCGTGGTCTCTGAGGGCTGCGCAGCCGTCATCCTCTGGCCCTCTCGGCGGATCAGTTCCATCAGCTCCCCTGCAGTCCGAAGGAGAGAGAGACAGAGAGAGGGGGCACCAGCGCGATGAGGCCTGGACGACTCTCCGCCTAAGGATCGGGGTCGGGCAGCGGCGAGGGACGCGACAGAGACTTGCCTTACCTGCGTTGCTCCAGCGGTGGTCCGTGATGATCCGGCGCAGCAGCCCCAGGGTCTCCCGAGCCATGTCCTCGGAGCTGCGCCGCCCGCCGTCCCGCTTCAGGGCGTCCACGAAACTCTCGATGCTCTCGTACAACTCCGAGCCCTTAGCCGCGGCTCCCGGCATCTCGAAGAAAGCCGCCTCGCCGGCGGAATCCACACCTGGGCGACCTCACTCCTTGCACTTCCGGGGCAAATGAGGTCGCTTTCCGCTCCGCGAGGAAAACGCCTGTTTGAGCGTCCGCAGGCCACGCCCCTCGGTGCCACATCCCGCCCCCTCCATCTGCCTGAGCCAATCAGAGGCTAGCAGTTTGAGTTCCTAAGTTACGGCAGAGTGACCGCGAGTCTCCGAGGCTGGAGGACCGGAAGTGGCCTTTCGTGGCTCTTCAGACGCTGGGCAGAGGTGAGCGGTGAGGGACCGTGAGGGTGGCTAGTCTCGTTGCTATGGAAACAGCCAGTCTCGGGGCCTCCCTGCCCCCCAAGACCCGAGGCTGCGCTGCGTAAGTTGCCGCCCTGGGTCTGGTCCCCAAGCGAACACCCGCTCTCCTGACAGATGCTCAGAGTGCGGGTCCAGGACCCGCTGCCACTTGGGCAGACGCCATTATAATGCTCTTAACACTGACTGCATGGAACTGGTTCGTTGGCACCTGTGTGTTTCTAATAGATTCAGCTCCCCGAGGGCGGGGACGGTACCTTTTTTGCCTTTGCCGCCCCAACGCCTCGCACACCTAATTTAAGACAAGAATCAGGGATGAGGAGACCGAATACTCCCCAGTAAGGAGATTCAAAGGGGGAGCTCACATGGGAGCAAAGATGATGTCCTCCCATTTGGACAGACCGCAGAGGCTGGGAAGCATAACATAATACCAAGAGCTACTGTTGACTTAAAGTTCACGGGATCTTGAGCACTCTGTGTGAATTACCTATTGCAATTTATGAGGTAGGTCCTCTTATCCTCATTTTACAGATTAGAAAACAGCCACAAAACTCAAGCAGTTGGTAAGGGGATGCATTCGTACTTAAATTCTCTATCTGAATCCAAAGTCTCTGTGTAACGAGAATCCCAGTTTCTTTATCCCTATTTCTTTAAGTTCTTAGACTCTTTGGACACACACATTTTTAAGACATTTGTTACAATTGACAAATTGCCCTCCAAAAAGATACATCAATACCAAAATCAGAGACAAAACTAGTACAAGAAAAGAAAACTACAGACCAGTATTCCCTCACAAACATAGATGCAAAATCTGTAACAAATTAGCAAATCAAATCAAGCAATATATAAAAATGATTAAGACATCATTACCAAATAGAATTCAAACCTGAAATGCAAAGCTCTTTTAATATTTGAAAATTAATCAATTTAACAAGCCATAGTAATAAAAAGTGAAACCACAGATCATATCAATCAATGCAAGAAGCATTTGAGGAAATTCAACAGCCATTGAATTAAAAAAAAAACCAAAAAAACCTCTCAGAGAACTAGCAATAGAAGGGAACTTCTTTAACTTAGTAAAGAGCATCCACAAGAGCCTGCACTCAACATAATACTAGATAGTGAAAGACTGCCTTCTTTCTAAGATCAGGAACAAAACAAGGATGTCTACTCTCACCTCTCCTATTTAACATTATACACAAAGTCCTAGCCAATGCAGTAAGATAAGAAAAAGAAATTTTAAAAACATACAGACTAGAAAGAGCAAAAATTCCCTATTCACAGAAGACATTGTCCACACAGAAAATCTGAAGAATGAACAACAGTGACAAAAAACCTGTTTGAACTAGTAAGTGAATATAGCAAGGAAACAAGGTCAACACACACAAACCAATCTTATTTCTGTATACTAGCAATGAATAATTGGAAACCAAAATTGAAAACACCATACTTGCCAAAACTGGTAATAATATATTTGTCAATTTTATTTGTGTTAAGTTTAAATTGTCCTAAAAATTGTACCAATTTACATGCTTGCTAATACTTACCATGTTCTGGCCAATTTTGGATATTGTTCTTTACTTTTCCAGGCATCAAGCCATTACAAAATAAGGTATGTACTATTTTATACATACAAAAGAATGCATGTTGTCTGAATATATAATATATATGTGTATATATATATATATACATGACAACAAAATGAAAATATATACACCCATCTCAACTTAAAAACCAAGAGTCTCAAATACATAGACATAGAAAGTAGAATGGTAGTTTTCAGGGGCTGGAAGGAGGCCTAAGTTATTTAATGGGTGCAGAATTTTGGTTTTACAAGATGAAAAGAGTTCTAGAGATGGATGGGGGATGATGGATGGATGTTAATGCCACTGAACTGCACATTTACAGGTTAAAATGGTAAATTTTATGTTCTGTGTATTTTACAATTTTAAAAAATATGTAATATATGCCAAAAAAACCTCTGAAATACTTCCAAAACCATCTCATTGATGTGTATTTGTCTACCGCATTTCCTTATCTTCTCAAATACCCAAGGATAACCACTGAATTTTGATTCATTTTGTGTTGTTTTATAAAAAAAGTATTATATATACCTAAAATTCATCCATGTTCTTACATCTATCTGTGGTCCTCTCATTAGCACTGCTGAATAATATTCCATCATGTGACCATACCACAATTTATGTATTCATTTTCAACAGATATTTGGGTTGTTTCCAATCTTTTTGGGGGGTAGGAGAATATAAACTATAAATATTCTTACATATATTTTGGCATACCTACAAGTGGAGCAGCTAGGGCATTATCTATATATATTTATTCAGCTTTACAAATAGTGCTCATCTTCCAAAATGATGAAATTAATTAATGCTCTCTCCAGTAGGATTTAGAGTTCTAACTGATCTACCTCATTACCAACACTTGGTATTATCAGTTATTTTATTTGGAAGGAATCAGATAGATATAAAAGGATATATCATTATGATCTTAATTTGTTTTCCTGATTACTAATGAGGCTGTTAATTTTTCCATATGTTTATTGGCCATGTTTCTTTTTCTTGTTTGTGAAATACCTGTGTGTGTCTCTTGCCTATTTTTCAAAAAATCCTTTTTAAAATAGTCTTGTAGGAATTCCTTATATATTCTGAACACTAATCTTTTTCAGTTATTTTTTCTGTAAATATGTTCTCCGAGTTCATGGCTTGTCATTTGACTCACTTTGAGATGTCTTTGACATCTGTGACATCAACCTTGTCCTGTATAGTTAATGCTTTTCATGTTTTATTTAAAAGACCCTTCCCTAATAGAAAGGCTTAAAGATAATTTCTTATCTTTTTTTCTAAATAATTAAAAAATATAATTTACAAGTAATTTTGAGTTACTTTCTGTGTAGGGTGAAAGGTGGGAATCCAATTTTATTTTTCCATTCTTTTTCCATTGATTTTCTATTTTTCTTTCTTTCTTTAAGATTTTATTTATTTATTTGAGAGAGAGAGAGTGTGTGTGAGCGAGAGAGAAAGCACAAACTGGGAGACAGAGGAGCAGACTGCCCTCTGAGCAGGAAGCCTGATGTGGGACTAAATCCCAGGATCCTTTTATATATCCTTCGCATTTCTTGTCTTACGAATTGCTGGTGCACATGGTTTGCCCATTTTTTCCTAATATGATACATGACAGACTGGTCGTCCACCCAGTTTCCATTTCTTTCTTCTTCCCTGTTAAAAGAACTGATTGTGTTTGGTTTCTACCCACAGGGAAAGTGGTTTTAGCTTATGGGTAAATCCTGACTGGTCTAAGCCAATCATGGCAATTCCATTCTCCTTTAAAAAACTTTTTTTAATAGGTTGGTGTTGGGTAGCCCATTTTCTAGCCAGCAGGATATGAGGGAGATCTGTTTGGAAAAGTTTCTTTGTCCTTAAGTAACAGAGAAAACTACTTTGTCTCTTCTATCTCTGATGGTCTGAGATATGATGCCTAGAATTACTGCAACTATCTTGTGACCATGACGTCTCAAGATTGAGGATAAAGTTAACATGCCAGGGATGGCGGAACAGAAAAATAGAATCTAGGCTCTTGATGATATCAACACTTAATGGGTATTTTACATATGTAAACTCTTTTCATTCTTACAGAAATCCTATGAAAAAGATACTACTAATATATAACTGTTTTCAAAATAGGAACCTGAGACATAAATAGGATAAGTGATTTGCTTAATGATACACACTCAGTAAGTGGGAGAGTTGAGATGTTAATCTAATAGTGTAGCTTCAGTGCCTGCGCTGTTGGTCTTTGTACTGTGGTGCCTCTTATTAAAGTTGTGTAAAATCAACAAATCCAGAAGTTGCCCTACTTTTAGACTTCTTGTTATATAAAGTGATACATTTCTCTATTGATAAAATTTTGAATTTTGAGTTTTCTCTTACTTGCGGCCCAAAGCATCTTGATACTGGGTATTTAATCTTCTTCTGGTTGATATGTAAGGTCTATTTATATATTAAAGATACCAATCATTTGCAATTTGTGTTGCAATATTAGTAGTTTTAGGAACTTTGCCCAATTCTCATATATTGCTGTGGGATTTTAAATTGAAACACCTTTCAGTAGGACAGTTTGAAAAAAATGTAGTGAAAGACTCTAAAGTGTTCATTCTTTAAACCAATATGTCTAAGTCTAGAAATTTATCCTAAGGATATAATCAGAAATAGGCACAAAGATTTATTCACAATCACATTTTTTACTTTATAATGTAAAAATCAGAAATATTCCTAAGTTGGGTGCCTGGGTGGCTCAGTCAGTTAAGCGTCTGCCTTCGGCTCAGGTCATGATCCCAGTGTCCTGGGATTGAGTCCTGCATCGGGCTCCCTGCTCGGTGAGGAGCCTGCTTCTTTCTCTCCCTCTGCCTGCCACTCTGCCTACTTCTGCTCTTTGTCTCTCTGTCAAACAAACAAATAAATAAATAAATAAAATCTTTAAGGAAAAAAAAATTTTCCTAAGTATTCAAAATTAGGGAATTGGTTTGGAAATTATGTACTGCCATTCATGTTTTAGAAGAATATTTAGTAACATAGGAAATAATGATAAGAATTGTTGACAACATATTGTTAAGTTTAAAAAGTAGGTTGCATGGAGTCACTCTGGAAAATAGTTTGACAATGCCTTTCAAAACTGGAAATGGGTTTATAATACAATCCAGCAATTGCACTCCTGGTCATTCATCCCAGAGAAATGAGTATTTGTGTCCAAACAGCATGAATGTTCATAGCAGCTTTATTCATCATAGCCAAAAACTGAAAACTTCCCAAATATCCTTCAACTGATTGACGTTTAAACAAACTGCAGCACATCCATAGCATGGGTTATGGCTCAGCAATAAAAAGGAACTAACTGTTGATATTTGCAACAACTTAAACGAACCTCGATGAACTTACACTGAACGAGAAAAGGCAATCTCAAACATATGTTTTCTGCATACTTCCGTTTATATATCATTCATGGAGTAACATATATAGAGAAATAAAGAATGGGTTAGCAATTGCCAGGGGTTAGGAATGGGTGGGGGGCATGAGATGAGTGTAGCTATGAAAGATAACACAAAGGATGGTACAGTTGAGTCTTTGGATATTGTGGGGATGGTTACACATGATAAAATTTCGTAGAGCTACACACATGAGTGCATGTGTAACTGGTGAAATCTAAAACTATGGATTCTATCAATGTCAGTAGTTTGGCTTTGATATAGTACCATAGTTATAAAAGTTGTTACTATTCGAGGAGGGAAGAGTACGGGAGACTTTGTTATACATTCCTTTCAACCTCCTGTGACCATACAATTATTTTGAAATAAATAGTTAAACAAAAACTTCATAAACCAGGATTTATAAAATAAAAGCATCTATTTAAAAGAAAATTATAGGGACACCTGGCTGGCTCAGTTGGTGGAGCGTGCGACTCATGATCTCAGGATTATGAGTTTGAGTCCTACATTGGGTGTCTTTAAAAGAAAAAAATAAAGAAAATTATAATGGATTAAATTGCTCTAATTGTTAGATGACTCAGTGCTATAATACAAGAGACTTTAAAATGCAATCTTTCAAAAAAGCAAGATGCAAAAAATAGTGTATTTGGTATGATCTCAATTTCACTTAAAATATTTATACATTATTTGTATATATTATACATAAATATATATTCACACACACACGTGTGTGTGTGTGTGTGGATATCTGTGTGTATAAATGACATACCAAGATGTTAACAGTGGCTGTCTGTGGGTAGTTACAATTACCGGTTTATCAGAGACCCCTAATTGCCTCATAAGCCGTCTTCTATAATAATAGAGTTTTGACTCTGCAAATAGGCACCCAATATAAAGACTACATTTTTTAGTCTCCCCAGCAGGTAGATGTGGCCACACGACTATGTTCTTACTATTAGGACAGCGTGGAAGTATTGAGTCGCTGTTTCTGAGAAACTTCCCTGGAAGATAACTAGCATGTGTCCTTTGGCCTCTTTATCCCTTTCTCTTTCTGCCTGCCTTTTTGCTCTGCCAGCCTGGATAATGAGGATTCAGGCCACACTGCAGGGATGGCAGAGTAGTGAGCTAGAAGGAGCATGGACATCCTAAGGCCTCTGTGGAGCAAAACTATCATACCAGCCTGGGCTTTTCAACTTCATGTAGCTGCAAGCAAAATAAACTTCAGTCTTATTTGAGCCACTGTTATCTTGAAGTTTCCATTATTTGGAATCACACCCAATCCTAACAAATATAAGAGCGATTTCTGTCTTGTGTTCTGTATTTCCCAAAATTTCAACAATAGACACATCCCAATTATAACCAGAAAAAAGTTATTTGTAAGAAAAATAAATCCTTCCATCAGGTCTATTTTCTCCATCAGGAATACAATTATGTTGACCAGATCTTCCAGATTTTCCCAGTGTTCCAATTTCAGACATTCTGGCTAATTGCCTGCAACATTATCGGATCACAGTGTCTGAACTTAATTTGGAGATAGGGTGATTACGATGATAATTCTCAACTGTGAGGAGGGAGGCTGACCAAAATATTTGTGTCTTTCTCCTTGTGTTCCAAAGAATCTCTTTTATGCCATCAGATCACTTCCTTTTCCTGAGAGGCTTTGACTCAACACTGCGGCATGTGAATGCACTACTGTTTTTATCCTTCTCTGATTGTTTTGGTGGATAAGTCATGTCTCTACGCAACCTGAGAACAAGTGCTATTGTCATGGACACCTGTTGTTTTTGTCTGCCCTGCACCCCCTTTCCTCTGGGAACTGTCCCTCCTTGTGTCATTCAGGTGGAACTGTCAATCTCAGGGCCTCCTAGCCTCAGGGATGGCACACTACACAGGTTTGGGCGGTCACCCCAATTCCACACTGTTTGTATGAAGTCATTCAGTCCTTCCCTGTGATTTGCTATACAGACCCCAGAAGAAAGCAGGTTTCTTGCCTTTACATCATCTGCTATAAGGAGGTTGGCTTGGGACTTCTGGCGGCTGCCTTTCCTGTTTCATGGAGGAAGCTTATCTATCTGTAGGACAAAGTCAGGCAACTGCTCCAGAAGAAGTAGAAGTGAACAGAGGCGAGTCCTGGAGAAAGGGCAAATGAGCTGATAACTTGAAATGAACTGATGTAGGCTTGTAGAACTAGCCAGGCTGGGAGGTAGAGCCATCCTTGGACTTCTCAACAAATCCCCCTTCGGCTTAACTTTTTGAGTTGCTAGAGGCTTGACTAAGCTTCTCTTTTGTCCTCCAGGGAGCCCAACCCTCTTCTCAGCCATTATTTGATTGATTCTACTAGACTAGAAGCTGATCTTGGTTTAAATGTAGATTTATATTTTAGTGATACCTGGCTCTGTTCTTGAGATTCCCTGCCACTTGACCTGGTCAGTTGCTAGGAATTTGGAGGAAAATTCTAATGACAGACACAGGTAATGGCACCAGCGCATGTGATTAGGAAAAAAATAACCCTATTGTTATTAGGACTGCCTGTTAACAGTTGATCTTCATAGATCAACATGTACAGTATATAACAAATATTTGTTGAGCATCTTTTCTTTTTTTTTTTTTTTTAAGATTTTATTTATTTATTTCACAGAGGGAGAGAGATCACAAGGAGGCAGAGAGGCAGGCAGAGAGAGAAAGGAGGAAGCAGGCTCCCTGCTGAGCAGGGAGCCCGATGCGGGCCTTGATCCCAGGACCCTGAGATCATGACCTGAGCCGAAAGCAGAGGCTTTAACCCACTGAGCCACCCAGGCGCCCGAGCATCTTTTCATACCAAGCACCATATTGCATTTTGGAAAAGAGCCCCTGTACTAAGGGAAACTCAATAATAAAACAGCATCATCCTTTAAACTTAGAGGATTTTGCCTTTCACTTACAGATTTTCGTACTCCTTATTTCTTTTGGTCTCTAAAGAGCCCTAAGAAGTGAGCTGGTTCTGATCAAGAGATCAGTTATACCACAATTGATAGGCTCGTCATCAGTAAGAATAGTACCAAGTATGTGGGTAGACGAAACAAATAGTCTATGATTCTGAAAAAAGGAAAATGTGGAGATGGAGGCCCACTAGCCGGTTATCCTCTCATGCTATATTATGCTGTTTAAAAGTTTGAGTTTGGAAGTCAGATGAATCTCATTTCAGATCACAGGTCTCCCCTTCCCAAGCTGGGTGATCTTGTCTGTCAGCGGAAATGATAGTAACAGTGACATTTGATAAATGGTAGTGACCTCAGAGATTTAGAGATATTGTACTACTACTGATCTTTTTTTTTTTTTTAGATTTTGTTTATTTATTAGAGAGAGTGTGCACAAGTAGGGGGAACAGGAGGATGCAGAGGTTGATCCCAGGACCCTGGGATCATGACCTGAGCTGAAAGCAGACGCTTAACCAACTGAGCCACCCAGGTGTCCCTGCTACTAGTGATCTTTAAAATAGTAGGTCTGGATACCCATTACCTAATCTGGAAAATTTTTTAAAATCTCCATAAAAGTTTATTCTGATATACTTAATAAAGGTCTGGTTATATTTAAAAATTTTTTTTAATTTAAATTCAATTTAGTTACAGTGTATTATTAGTTTCAGGGGTAGAATTTAGTGGTTCATCAGTTGCGTATAACACTCAGTGCTCATTACTTCAAGTACTGTCCTTAATGCCCATCCCCCAATTACCACATTTCCCCCACCCACCTCCCTCCCCTCCAGTAACCCTCAGTTTGTTTCCTAGAGTTAGGAGTCTCTTATGGTTTGCCTCCGTCTCTGTTTTCTTCTTATTTTATTTTTCCTTTCCTTCACCTATGTTTGCCTGTTTTGTTTCTTAAATTCCACATGAGTGAAATCATGTGGTATTTGTCTTTCCTTGACTGACTTATTTCACTTAGCTGTAATACCCTCTAGTTCCATCCATGTTGTTGCAAGTGGCAAGATTCATTCTTTTTGATTGCTAAGTGATATTCCACTGTGTCTGTGTGTGTGTGGCACGCGCACACATGCATGCCATATTCTTTTTTTTTTTTTAAGATTTTATTTATTTATTTGACAGAGAGAGAGAGAGAGATCACAAGTAGGCAGAGACGCAGGCAGAGAGAGGAGGAAGCAGGCTCCCTGCTGAGCAGGGAGCCCGATGCGGGGCTCGATCCCAGGACTCTGAGATCATGACCTGAGCCGATGGCAGAGGCTTTAACCCACTGAGCCACCCAGACGCCCCTGCATGCCATATTCTTTGTGCATTCATCTGTTGATGGACATCTGGGCTCTTTCCATAGTTTAGTTATTGTGGACATTGCTGCTATAAACTTTGGGGTACAGGTACCCCTTCCAATCAGCATTTTTGTATCCTTTGGATAAATAACTAGTAGTGCATTTGCTGGGTCATAGAGTCATTCTATTTTTAGCTTTTTGAGGAACCTGCATGCTGTGTTCCAGAGTGGCTGCACCAGTTTGAGGAGTTTGCATTTCCACCAATGATGTAAGAAGGTTCCCCTTTCTCTGCATCCTCACCAACATCTGTTGTTTCCTGAGTTGTTAATTTTAGCCATTCTCACCAGTGTGAGGTGGTATCTCATTGTGGTTTTGATTTGTATTTCGGTCTGATTTATTTTAAAGATCAGATAATCCAGATAAAAATAACACCAGCTTTTATTTCTAGAACTCCTCTTTCCAAGAATGAATGTTACTGCAACTACCTGAGAGCATTTTAGAACAGCAACAGACCTTGCATGAGGCTACATCCCAGTCAGGAAGCCTGGGCCCTCCACCCAAGTAGCTTCCTGACACCCTCGGTACATAGTGACACTCACTGACTAACCTTCAGACGGAGGCTCCTGGTGGCTTCTAGAAGCCAAAGGCTTACCCTCTCCTATCTGGCTCTCCTCCTTCCCTGAAATGGTTTCTATCCCTGGTTTGATGTCTGAGGCCTGCAACATCTTTAAAAACAGACAGTCATTGTCTAGCTTCAGAGGGCAGTTTGATTAACTGGTTCCTAAACAGAGTGGAAAGAGCAAAGGTGGGGGGACTTCTCGAGTGTGCCGTCTATGTTGTGCAGAATGGCATGGGTTGGAAGAACTAAGTTGACCATTGAGATCAGAAAGTTCTTTCCAATCTCAGCTCATTTATTTAGCATTTATTAAGCATTCACATGTGCCGGAGACTATATATACTCCATCTAAACCTTCTGAGACTCTACAGTAGAGGAAGCCAGGAGTTGGAGGGGTTGAGAGACATGCCCAGTCCTACCGCTAGTGGGGCAGAGCCTACGTTCTAGCCCCGGTTCGTCTGTCTCCAGAGACCTCCCAGTGCCTCCTAATGCCACACCATCCACACCCGTCCTGTGAGAGTGGCAGGAGTGGCCTTTGGGGGTCAAACAGGGGCCAAGCTTCCAAAAGTCTCTGAGACCTTTGGGTTCTTAAGGCTGTAAGCTCTGTGACTCTGCTCTGCTACATGAGTAAGGAGCCAGTGGATGAGATTGGGGTGGGTGTTGACAAAGCTGAGTAGCAGTCCTCTGAGAGCTGTACCCCAGCCTCCCGGGAGGCCCAGCACACACCTGCAGGTGCTGGGGGCTAGACATGGAAGAGCCCTGCTGGGTTCTGGATCTGCCTGCCGGCCCCTATGTCCTAAAGGGAAGACAGCATGGAAAACTCCCAGGGTTTATAGGCCCTAGCCTGGAGTGGATGGCTCCGTAGAGCCCAGTGGCCAGTTGCACCCCGTGGGAAAGCCTTGGCCCTGGCCTGCCTGGGAGCCACGGTGGTGCCGCCTCCTGCCCACGGCTTGGCTCAGCTTGGTTCAGCGGGTTCCCAAGTGGCTCGACTTCCTCCCCTATACCTCCCCCCACCCTGCAGTCTCCAGGGAGCCGAGGAGGCCACTGTCAGAGTTGGCTTTCAGTCCCCCAGTCCCCAGGCCTCCCCAAGCCCCTTCCCCACACACCTGGGAGCCAGGTTTCCCCAGAGAGCCGGAGGGAACCCTCCAACCTCCTGAGAGTACCCCTGCCCCTAGGTCTGTTTAGGACTGGCAGGCCCCATCCCCACTCCTTCCGCTGCACGCTGAGGCTCTACTCTGGGCTGCAATAACAGGGCTTGGGGTATGGGCTGTTGTTTTTGCAGCTGGGCTGGGGCGGAGCGGCAGCGGGAAGGCGGCATGGGTACTGACCGTCTGAGAAAGCCCCAAGCCCGCATTCCCACTAGAGCCGGGACGGCCCCTTCAGGCTAGTGACTGCTGTGCCTGCAGGGAGGCCCCTAGGCAAGGCTGGAGTGGGGGGCGGGGAGGCAAAGAGAGGCCAGCCAGGACGGGACCAAGAGCTTGGGGGGACCCCAAGCCTTCTCTGAGCCAGCTCTCCCCAGCAGGCTGTGCTTCTCCCCTCGTTTCCAGCTGCAGCTGGACCGAACTTCTCCCCCACCCCACCCCCGCACATCTGGGAGATGCTGAAGCAAGCTTCCTTAAAACAAACAACAAACAAAACAAAATATGTCATTTACTAGGGGCAAATGTTGGAAACTAAAAAGAATAAAGGTCACGCATAATCCCTTCACTCAAAAATACCCATTAAGAACATTTGATGTATTTCCCTATGACCTCTTTTTTTATTGTGATAAAATGTACATAACATAACATTTACCATGTTAATCACTTTTAAGTGTACAGTTCAGTGGTGTTAAGTACATTCACATCCTTGTGCAACCATTGCCATCTCCAGAACTTTTTATCTTCCCAAACTGAAACTTTGTGCCCATTAAAAAATAACTATCCAATCTTCGCAGGCACTGGCCGGCAAGCACCCTTCTACCTCCTGTCTCTATGACTTTGACTTTGCTGAGTACCTCAGGTAAGTGGAACCATGCAATCATCGTATTTTTCTATCTGATATATTTCACTTAGCATAATGTCTTCAGGATTCGTCCATGTAGTGGCAGAATCAGAATTCATTACTGTTTAAGGGAGATTAATATGCCATTTTGTGTGTGTATAAATATATATGTATGTTTGTGTGTGTGTATATATATATATATATATATATATCACATTTTGTTTATGTACTCATAGCATTTTTTCACATAATTAAGATTACACTTTGTCGGCAGTTAGATATCCTGATTTTTTTTACTCAGATGTTGCTATGTCATTAAAAATTTTCCCTAAACATAATCTCTAGTTGTTTACTCTTTAATTCCTTATGTGCATGAATATAGCATAATAGACTTAACCCGTCTTCTGCCATTGGCTACTGAAGTATCTTTTTTGTTTTATTGTTTGTTCTTATAAACAAAACTGAGAGGAACATCTCTGCAGATATTTTTATGAGCCCTCCTTGCAGCCCTGTCTGCCTTCTGGCATTTCAGATTAGTTCCCAAGGCAGAGTACCAGAAATGGAATTACTCATCAAGGTAATAAACACTCCTCAGTCTTCTCGATAACTGTCACCCCAAACTTGCCAGGAAAATTATGCCTATTGCTCTTCCCACAAACAACGCAGGAAATTTTCCTTCCAGTGCAGAACCTTTTCCTTCCTTCACCATACATCTGGCAAATTCCTGAGCACTCGGGTACCCGGCACTGAGGAGCCAGGAGCCCGTGCGCTGCCTTCTCTTTTCCTGGAGAAAGGTGAAGACTTCCACAGACAGAGCTTCAGGGTCCTCTGCCAGCTTCAGATGCCTTCTGAGACTGCTCTGCCCTGGCAGGTTGGCCTGTCCAGTTGAGGTGGCAAGGTCTTGACGGCTGTGGAACAGAGTGGCCCTGAAGAGAGCCACTGGGGGCCTTCAGCCTCCTCAAGGAGATGGCAGCGCAGAGCCAGCCTGGGAGCGAAGAAGCAACTCGTGGGATAGGGGTGCAGGGTTTCTCTCCTAGGTGTGGCCTAGGCTTGGCCCAGGAGAATTCTGCAGACTCCAGTGACTGCTCAGCCAACTCCATGCAGATAGAGAGCTATATAAATGATAGTCTCTGGAGGGCTTACTACTATAGGTTAGGCCCAAAGGCTCTAGTAAGGCTAGGTTCCTCTGCTGTCACCGTTTTACTGACAAGGCAGCTGAGTTCCACAGCCATTTGGTACCTTGTTCAGGGCCACAGCTGTGTGTAGTAGAGCTGGGATTTGTACTCAGTTATCTCTAACTCTAGGCTATTTGATTTCCTGCTTCTCCTCATAGGGGCTATGCTGGCACCCCAAGACTGGGGAGGAGAGAGGAAAGAGCTGTAGATCAGTGATGGATGGTCTGTGGGGCGGGGTTTGGCTCTGCTCTCCCTGCTGGGCCTTGCCAAATCATAGGCCAGAGACCCCTGGCCACTGGGAATGAGGAGTGCTTCGTGCCCCAAGGGGACCTGGCTGGGGCAGGGATGGGGGCAACTGGGGAGGGGGTGGCTGGGGACTGCACTGTACACAAAGAGCCTGATTGTGTTACAGACTCTGCTCTTTGGGAAAATAAGTATCACGAAGTCGTCTTGTTTTGGACAATCTGGTGTCCCAGAGACCCAGGCCAAAGAAAACACGGACTGAGGAACAGGAGCCAGCACTGCTGAAGCCTGCAGGTGAAGCCCGCGCTTCCGGGGTTGAGCACGGGTGCTCCCATGGGTTCCCGAGCTGGAACCGGGTTGCCGATGTCCAGAGCATCCTCCTTGCTCAGGGCTCCCTGGAGTCCAGGCAAAGAACAGGTCTTGGGCTGGGGAAATTTTTCCACAGACAGATGGGAAGAGGAGATCAGGGGAGATCAGAGCCCGTTATGGAACCTTGGCATTGGGGGCCTGCAGGCAGAGTGGCCTCAGCACGTCCAGGAAGTACTGGGAGGCTCAGAGATCTACAAATTCTATGGGCTCCATGCCCAAGCCGGAGGAACTTGCATTGAGATGAGCCAGGTTGGGGGCTGGCCAGGCTTGTGGTGTCAGAGCACCCTACAAGGCAAGGGAAGGCAGCTCAGTGGGAACCCAGGCCGGGACGGGTGATCTTTTTTTCCGGAACAGGATTCCCTGTGGGGCACAGAACAGAAGTCTGTGGGCTGCAGAGTCTGGGACGTGCCTGTTGGACTGGGCTGGGGTCAAGAGGGCGGCCCACTGGCCTGGCCTCATCGGCCAAAGCCAACACAGGAAATGCCAAGCAGACCTCAACGTCCAGGCACCTAATTTGCTCTGGCTGGCAAGGAGCACCGCCTCCCCAGCTCGGCCCGTGGGCAGCACTGGCGGCCGGGAGGGAACAGTGGCCTCCGTTCTCAGGGGATGCTCAGTCCCCGGGCAGTCCTCGCAGCTGGAGGAGCCGGGCAAACGCTCAGGAGGCCAGCAGGCAGCGCGAGGAGCCAGGCGTTACCCTGGACGGCAGCCACCGGGTTGTTGCTGGGATCCAGTTTCCCGCTCACGCTCCTCCGAGAGGGGAGCTGCAAGGGGTCAGCCCGTCCGCCAAGGCTCAGGAAGGAGCCTGGTGGGCAGACAGTTGTTAACGCCGCTGCCGCCGGCCACCGGGGTGATTAAGCCACTGTGACGGCCTCGCAGCCGGGCAGGGTCGGGCCTGCCAGCCGGGCCACCAGGGCCGTGGAGGAGCCAGGGAGGGAATGGCGTGTGCTGCAGCCACTCGCGCTGATCCAATTAGTTGGTGAATTGACACTCCTCCTTAATGATTTCCTTTCTGCGGCCAGCCAGGGCCAGAACTGGGGTGGGGGTGGGGGGTAGAGAGGAGACTTGGGTCATCCCCAGGCCCCTTTTAAGCCGGGCAGCAGCTGGAGGGGAGGCAGAGGGGCTTCGTCCTGCGTGCCACCTGAGCGCCTCTGAGAACCAGTCTGCAGCCCCTCGGACCCATCAGCCACCCCTGTGTGAAGGGATGGGCTCCTCGCTTGCCAGTTAGGGATCCTCTTTCCCATTTGCCACTGTACCGGTGGTGCCTGGTACAGTGGAGCCTTGCAGGGGCTGTCTGTTCTCCTAGGCTCATCTAGGGCCTGGCGCGGAGTGGATTTGCCAGGCTATTGGCAACATGAGTGGATCAGCAAGTGGACCCATTTTCCCCAATTGGCCTGACTGCCTTGTGGGAGAATCCCTGTGATCCCCTCCAAGGTCTGGGTGGTCCTTGTGGGAACATCTTTCCAGACAGTCTCGGGAGTGGAGAGCTCTCCCAAAAGGCCGTCTGGACCATTCCCCTGCCTCTAAGGGCAGCATCCCCTAAACCATCTCCGATGGGCAGCTGTGCCACACTTTGGCCAAGTTCTCCCTTTCGGCGTGAGTGTGGGTGCAAGCATGTGAGGGTGCGTGCATGCGTGTGCCTGGGTGTGAGCTTCTGTGTCCGCCCAGAAAGGACACTGGATGTTTTCTTCTTCCCCATCCCCTGTATTCTCTCAGCTCCCCAGACTGCCTCCTTTGGAGGTCCCAGGCAGGGAGGAGGAAAGCTAGGGGTCTGGCGGGGAGGCTTTCTGGGTCATGACCTTTGCAGAGCTGGTCTTGTTTATATTTTAGGCTGAGGCACAGGCATAGGCTGGCTGGCCTCCCACCTGCCTGTCCCCTCAGTCACCTTCCAAGGGGGTGCCCTAGGCCCTCTGAGAGTAGGAGATGGTCCCGGCTGCTCAGGGTCCAGGCTGGGGTAGGGGTGCCTCCCACCCCTCACTGGTGGACACACTGGAGGCCAGGTAGCTGGTGGCCACAGGGGAATGTAGGATGGTACATTCTGGAGGGAGGGAAAAACAGGAGAAGGAGGGAGAACAGGCCCACCCAGTCAGCATAAGCAGGCGGGGGCGGTGGCCAGCTCCACCAGCGGCCTTAGGCAGGAAACGCCCCTTGAGGCCAGGGGAGGAATGTCTGTGTCCCAGGTATATTAGGGGCGGAAATGCAGTCCCTCCTTCCCTCTTGACAGGTTGGGTGTGAAAACCCATCCGCCACCAGCTAATCAGCCCTGCCCAGCCCAGGCCTCTAGGGCCCCAGAGCCACAGAGGACACTGCGGGATCCTGGGCGACACTAAAGGAAGGGTGCTATTGCATCCAAGCAGACCCAGCGCCCACTCCTAGCCCACTGCTTCCCTCTCACTTCAGTCCCTCTCTCCCCTCCCAACCCTCCCTCAGGGGGTTTCCAGCCTCTCTTCTCCATCATATCCACCCTCTGCAGGGAAGAAGCTGGGATTTCTGGCAGAGTGAGAACAAGGCCAGGAAGTGCAGTCTGGGACAACCACTAAACCTGAACCTCAGTTTCCTCATCTCTAAAATGGGAGTGAGGAATATCCACACTGTACTTACTGCCTTGGAAGGATACTAATGATGCATTGTTGAATCAAAACAGCAGGATGTAGTACAGAATGCGCTAAAGATGGGCTGGAAGGAGATCCAATAAACTGTAGACATAAGGTACTCCTGGGGTTTGGGAATAGGGAGGGAAGGACGAAGTTGTGGTGTGGTAGACGAGAATTTTCACTTTTACTTAATACACCTTGATATTGCTTGAATCTCGTTTCAGCAAGTGTGTGCTTCTTTTGCAATGAAAAAAAATGTAAGGGCTCTATCTTAAAGGGTTGTTGCCAGTTTTAAATGTTAATGTAGATTTGTGGAGTGGGTGAATAAATGAATGAAGGCCTAGTACATACCTAGCTCAGGACATGCTTCTCTTTTCCCCTCTGAGCCAGGACTCAGGTTCTCCCTCCCTGCTTATCCATTTTCTTACCCTGAAGGAGTTAAAAGAGCCACACTTCCAAAGCAGTGCAAAGGGAGTCCAGAAGCCCCAGTGAGGCCACCGTGGGGTGTGTGGAGTGGCACGGAGGCAGCATCCCCCTGCCTCTCCTCAGTCCCCAGCCCCGCAGGCCCCTCGAGTCAGCCCGCTCTGCTCAGCTCAGGACCTGCTTCCAATTACCCATGAAATCTGAGCTGGAAGAGACCTATTAAAGCCCCATTTAGTTTGATCCCTCTAGGGGCCAGGGATCTTTTCCGGCGACATTCCCCTCCTTGTCTGACTGGGACTGCAAGCCCTTTGGATGTTATCTCCTCCTGGGTCAATATGTTGACAACTCCAGCTGTGACCCAGGCCACCCCAGAGCCAGAGCTGATCTAGGCCTGTTGTGGTTCAGGGGGCCCCAAAACCAGCTCCCTTCCTACCTTAGGGCTCCCTGAGGTAGCAGGCAGCCCAGCAGGACGGACCTCCCTCCAGCCAGAGCCCGGTGCCGCCTGCACCCCTCCTTCCAGGCTGGTCTGCAGGTGGCCCTGTGGTTCCTAACCCCACCTGGTCATCCCACAGGAAGCTCTTCCTAGTAGGGGCCATCTTGCACATATTCCCGGTTGTGCCTGGTACAAGGTCCCATGTTTCATAACACCGGTTACATAAGAAATAATAAATAACGGTGATTAATGACCTCCTCCCCTCGTCCCTGGGCTCGCCTGGGTCAGACCTCCCAGGGAAGGCATAGGAGCTCCAGGAGGAGGAGGGGAGCCCAGGGTGTGTGGGGGCATTCACCCTCCCCATCCTCCCTGAGCACCTCTGCATATCTTCCCCCATGGCCACTCCCTCGGGAGCCAGAGGAAGCCACCAGGAAAGGCAAGGTGGGGAACCCAAAGCTGCTCAAGTAGGGGGACCTCCAGCACCAAGGGCTCCTCTGACCCCACGGCAGGGTACACTCTCACATCCAGTTGGCCTTAGCTCCCTGAGGACCACCCAGTGAGGGATCTTGCCCACCAGGCCTGCTGTCTCCCTGCCCCCATCCCCAGCGCCCCTCCCAGTTTGAGCCTCTGAGCGCCTCTCCTCTGGGTGGGAGGCCCAGGGCTGTACTCCAGGGACCGGGCAGGATTGGGCTGGGCCTTGGGGGTGGTCTGCTGGGAGAATTCTGGAGCAGCAGGGAGGGAGTGAGGGAGCCACTTTGGGGCCAAGGCTGGGGCAGCCACTTGGAGGTGAGAGGAGAGAAGCAGGAAATGAGGGATAAGAAGGTTCCGGAGGAGGGAAGGATCTCGGGAGCAGTGCACGGAAGTGCGTCTGACTAGTTCTGTCCCCAGACGCCCCTCTGGGCCCCCTCAGAGCTGCAGAGGACAGAGCCAGGACAGTGGGAGGGAGCGCTTCTAAAGGTCACCCCGCCCAGTCTCCTGTCTCTGACCCCCTCCACCAGCCCTGTGGGTGGACATGGATCCTGTTGTTAGGATCTTTGAAGACATAGATTTTTGTGGCCTTTGTCAAGGAAGGACATTCCTTCCTTAGGTCTAGCCTAAGCTTCCTTGCTGCACTTTAGACCGATAAATCCTTGTTCCATCTAGAGTGAGTTCACATAATGGACTCTCCGTCAGCATTAACTGGGTGCTTTGTTTTTCCGAAGCTTGGTCCCTGGGAGGCATTCTCTGGGTACTCTGGCCCTGTCACTGTCCCCACTGCCATGGCCCAGCATAGGCAGCACCTCACAGGCCTAGGGTGGAGTCTTGTTGCCCGAGGACCAGGAGAGAGCCATTATCTCTTGCCGGACCCCGCCTGAGCCCTCCTAGTCTTGGTTACCAGCTCACTGGGGGACAGGAGCCAAGTCCCCACAGGGCCAGATCCCTGACGCTCACAGCTGCCCATCAGCGCAGCCCAGCAGCCTCACAGGAATTCTCCATTTATCTTTGCAAAAGTTAGGATGCAGTGTACAGCCCGCCCTCAAGCCCAGGAGGTTGGGAGGTTTGTGGGAGACAGACTGACTGATCTTGGCCTTCCCGGGACCCCTGGGCTGGGCAGGAGAAGGTGTCCCAGGACACATACACCCATGCACACATACAGATTTTCGTGCACATGCAAGCTCACACCTTCAGCACCCTGTAGGTTTCCCCGTGCACACATGCTTTTGGCACATGGGCTCATGTGCACACCCATGTTCACACAGGCATGGCACACCTGCTCTCACATGGAGAGGCTCATTCATTCCTATGCATTTCCAAACGTGCCCTGCGTGCTCCCTGTGCGCACGTTTGCTCATATCTTCCCATGAACACGTGTGTTCTTGCGCACACAAGGATACACTCATTTGCACTTACACGGGACATTAATGGGAGGTTGTCAGCTGCAGCTTGGTTCAAATTATGGAATATATGATGCAGGCTGATCAACAGGCATTGGCTCTAGACATCAGGGAGGGGGTGGAAGAGGAACCCTAGGCCCCCCAAGGACAGTTTCTCTTACGCCTTTCCAGAGCCACCTGCCTCCCAGGGCCACAAAATGCAGGAGTAGGTAGGATTTCAGTAGGTGAGTGAGATGATGTGTGTTCTAGGAAGAGGGGGTAGCCTGAGCAGGGGAGTCGAGAGGGGAAGATTCAGATCAAGTTTGAGGAAGGCTAAGGGACCACTTGAGTGGAGCGTTCTCTGGCGCAGGGTAGGGGATTGATGAGGCCCAAAAAGGCAAAAGGCTTTTTCACAGTGGGGAGCCATGGAAAATGTTTGAGCAGGAGACTGTTAAGACCAGAAGCTTTTTTGCTCTTTGGGAGGCTTCGTTCACTCAGTGCTCTGTGCTAATGAAGCACAGAGCAGGAAATGAGTGATTCTGCCCGAACAGATGGGGAGGAGTCAGAGCTTCCTATCCTACATGGGCCTCAAAGGATGGATAGGAATTGTCTAGACAAGGACAGAAAAAAGAACCAAAGCTGAACCTGGCAGCTAGGACTGCTAGGGAAGGACTGTGTTATTATTCACGTATGCCCTGTAGAGCCAAACAAAGGTCATCTTGAGAGGCTGAACACAGTGTCTACACCAGAATCAGGCGTGCAGGCAGCTGTGACCAGGTCTACCAGGATGTTCAAAAAGAGGCAAGTGAACAGTGTCAGATGTTACCCTGGGGCAGGCTGACCTGACCCCAGGGAGGAGGGAAACTGTTCTGAAAAAGTGAGAGCCGTGGGGTGAGGACAGAGAAGGGAGTTTCAGAGCCAGCTGGCTGGCCTTCCAGAGGGACCTGCTCAGGTCCCAGAGGCACCCGGATAAAGAAGGGGTGGAGGCATGGGGACCACCTGGTCCTAATCCTTTGACATATCCCCTCCCTGGGAAACCTCACTAAGAACAGTCCATCCAACCTCCACCCACCCTTGACCCTACCATCCTGCTGAGATCTGTTGCTGGGGGCCCAGCACTCCAGACTCCAGCCCCATCAAGGCCCCATCTCCAGCCTCTGTCTCTTCAGAGCGGGAAACACCACATCCCAGCTGTCTGTCCCAAATCCACCTGGAGGCCAGCCAGCTTGGCTGAAGCCCAACTTAGTTAGGCCAGACCCTGGAGACACTGCCGGGAAGAGGCCAGGACTAGAAGGAAGCGGCTGGGCCAAAGTCAGACCCCTTTCTGGGCCCAACCCTATAGGGTTCCCCCTGGCACACCCCTGGGCTTGCCCACTGCCACATACTAATGAGCCTCTGGTCCCCGGGGCTGCAGACTCTAGGCCTTTCTGTGCAGTTCTAGAGATACAGGTTACCATGACAGCTGGTGGTTGGATTCCACCCTGATTGCCAAAGGCCCAGAGGCCTGGCTTTGAGCCCCACTCAGGGCAGAAGTGAATCTGTTGAGAACCCAGAATCCCATCTTGCAGGCTTGAAAGCTTCTCAACAGGCTTACGAAGAGACCCTTACTCTGAGAACACCTCCCTTCTTCCTGCCCTCCCGTCCTTGGCAACCCAAGGCTCGCAACAGCAGCAGCAGCAGCCGCAGCCGCAGCCCTGGCGAGGCCTGAGGCTGCTCTCACCACTGCCGGAGGCAAAAGTGCAGGGGGCCCAGGACTGCTGCGCTCCTCCTCGTTCACCCCCTCATCCTCCAGATACCAGTTCCACTGGCCCCCAGCCCCCGAACTGGCTCCTCTCTCCCTGCCTGCTTTATTCTCTACCCATTCATCTCCCAGCCGGGAGACACTCTTCTGTAGCCCATGGCAACTGGGTGCCACAATTTGTTTGCCACATTCCATGCGAATTCCCTCTTTGTCGCCTCTGCCTACCAGAGAGAAGAGCCAGAGAAACCCAGAGTCGGGGCGGATAGAGATGGCCAGAGGACACAGCAACTGGCAGCGGGTCTCCAAGGACACCTGGGGGGGGGGCATGGACAGAGACACAGAAGAGGATGGTGAGACGGAGGCTGAAGGGCGGGGACCTCCACTGACCAGCGCCACACCATGAACAGCGTGGGTGCTCCCGTGAGGACCGGGTGTCGGCTGTGTGGGGGCAGTTAAGGGTGGGATTTTGCAGTCAGACATGTAGGTCTGCCTCTTCAAGGCTGTGTGATCTAGAGCAAGTGCCTTCACCTCTCTGAGTCTGGGTTTCATCAGGGAAAATGGGCTGGCTGTTATACCTGCTATTCTTGTGAGACATGAAGAAGTTAAAACATTGGCAACGTGTGCGGCAGAGTTCCTGGCACCTAATAAGCAAATGCTAGGTTAGGCTCTTATTTTCTGGGCTTTGATTTCCTTTTCTGTCAGAGGAAGATAATAGTTCATATACCCCAGTGTCAGTGGGGAGGGAGTGGTGCATTCAGTAGATGTCAATGCAGGATCCCATTCCTAGCTTGCCTGCCCCAGGCCAGCGCCCACCCTGGGTCCCAGCCCCATGCCTCGCTCTGCCGCCGAGGCTCCCGGGCCCAGGCAGGCAGCAGGTGGCAGGGCCAGCGGAGCACAGGTGCGGCCTTGCAGGGGATGCGGGAGGGTGGTCCCGCCTATTTCCTCCCCGTGCTCCGCTTCCCCCAGCTGCTGGCGGGCCAGGCGTCGCCTGGGAGGAAAGCTGGGTGGAGGGGGCTAGCAAACACAGCCACGTGCAGCCCTGCAGCCGGGGTTGAGTGAGCTCGGCTTCCTGCAACCACCGTCAGCAGCTTTAGCGACCGCGGCCAGTGGGCGGCTCACAATGCTTGCTGGGGCAGGAGCTCGGCTACCGGGCAGGGTCACTTCCCTGAATTGTCCTCACCACCGGCTCTCCCCAGCACATCTGGCTGGCCGGCTGGCCGGCTGGCCTGCCAGGGGAACCATGGAGTGCCCGGCTGGAACCTGACTCCACCATCCTGGGTGGCAGCCAGCACCCAGGCCCCAGCAGGCCAGGAGGCGGAGACATGGCTGGTACTTGCTGTGGGGTCTGGACACAACACGAGGCTGCGGCCCACAAGAGAGCCAGGCTGGGCCTGAATTGGGCCCAAGCTGACCGTATTCTCAGGCAGGCAACAGCATGAGCATCTACTCTGCGCAGGGCTCTCCACCAGGACTGGGCTCAGGCTACCCTCTCCACGGTCCCCAGTGGCAACATCCCTCCCTATCTCAGCGGGGAAGGCTGCTGGATGACCTTGTGGAGGCCCTGCAACTCTCCCTGAGCTTTCTCAGCCAGACAGCTGCAAGCATCGCTTGGGAGTACGATCATTAACAATGACACCAGGCACACCTGGCTGGCTCGGTTTGTTAAGCGGCTGACTTGGTTTGGGCTCAGATCATGATCTCCGGGTCCTGGGATCCAGCCCGGCACTGGGCTCCACGCTCAGCCGTGTGTCTGCTCGAGATTCTCCCTCTCCCTCTGCCCTTCCCCCAGCTCACGTGTTCTCCTCTCTAAAATAAATAAATAAATCTTTAAAAAAAAAAAAAAAGGACACCAAATAGCACTCTCAAACTTTAAGATGCACAAGAATTACCTGGGGATCTTGTTAGAATGAAGATTTTGACTCAACAGGTCTAATACCAGACCTAAAATCCTGCATTTCTCACACGCTCCCAGGCAATGCCAATGCTGCTGGTCCCATAGAATTTTCACTATTTACATGAAAAGGTATTACCAAAATGTGATAAAAATGGAGAAAAGCATGCTATAAAACAGTGAGATGCCATTTTATAAGAAAAAAAGGTATGTGTGCATGGAGAAAACATACAACAAAGTATTAATGGGGATTTTCTCTGGTTGATGAGATTGGGTGATTTTTATTTTATTCTTTATGCTAATTCATATTTTCTACAGTGGATCTATATTGTTTAATTAAAACGAAGCATGTATATACTGCTAGGCCACACCCCAAATACGAGAGGCGGGTCTCACTGGAAGGGGAAGCATCGCTGAGATCAGTTAGGAAAAATGTGTCCCTTGGTGCAAGAACCCACCCTGAACTGGAAAGGCCTGGTCAGGCAGCCCAGTAGTGGGGTTTTGGACCTGGACCATGAAGAGGGGACAAAGTTAGGGGGACCCCAGGTGATGGGCTGGCAGATGAACCATCCATGGGGTGGCAGGCATAGGCCAGGAACCAAGGCCACCAGGACTTTGACACTGGAACACAGACATCGCAGGCTCTCACAGTGACCCATTCCTCTTCCCTCGGTGTGTGTATCCCCTTTGTACTTCCTTCATCTGAGTGGAACCGACAGGGTGGGAGCAGCGGGAGTCAGGAAGAAAGATACCCCTAAGGGAAGGTGAACCCAGTTTCAAGGGTCAAGATCAGACTCCCGAGATGGCACCACCAGCAGTTCTTCCAGGACCGACCTCCGAGGGTCTGGGTTTCCTTCAGTGGGGAGCAGGTTTTCTGCACAAAGTGGATAATGCATTCACCTACCTGAGGATAGGGGTGCTCCAGAGAGGACCATTAAGGACCTGATCAGTATTTTGTGGAGCAACCTGCTGGCTGACCTTGGGTAGGCCCCGTGACCTCTACCGAGCTTTCTCAGCCACAATAGAGAGGAAAGTTACATGGGGATCTTGTGCGCTTCCCAAGTCTGTGAGCCTCATATACTTAAAAAAAAAAAAACACTTTGTAAGTTGTAAAAGGATATACCTGAGCTGAGAAGCCCAGCTATCCTGTTGTTCTTTTGCGAGAGAAAATGACATGACCCTTCCATGTGGCCCCTGTGAGGTCCCTTCTGCAGACATCAGACCCGCCCTGACCACAGGCAGTAGAATGTTTGTTTTCCTATGTCCTGGTTCTTAAAGTATGGACATATGAGATGATCTGGGGCACGTTTGAGATAATTTTGGCCAGTCTTTAATAACATGGAAATTATGGAGGAGAAAATTGTCCCCCTTCCAATCCTCTTTCCATCCTTCTAATGAGTCTACGAGAAAGCCCCCGTTAGGGGCCAATGTGTCTCTACTACCTCATAAATACTTGCTGTGTTTCCTTTTAACAAAGAGAGCAGGCCTCAGCCTCAGGCTCAGAGTCTTCACCAGCAACACCCACCTAGAATTTAGTTGATTTTTATAGTTACCTTTCCAAGGTAGTGTATGAAGTTTCCTTTAAAACTAGTTTTTTAAAGTTAAAACAAATCAATATACACAGCTAAATAAATAGTAGTGTAGGTGACATTTGGATATGGCAAGCATTATGTATGCGGCATAATGTTCTGGAAGATTTGTGGTCCCTGGAGAGAGGTGGGGAGTGGTCCCTCTGATGGACTCTTCTGAAGACCCCCCCACCCCCGCTGCTACTTAGCATCAGCTCTGGGTCTGAGGGGTGATGCCTTAGCTTTTCTTCCTAGTACTGCTGGTGTTGAGCGTCTCAGTGGCCAAGAGTGTGTCTTAGGCCCCAGTGCCCAGCACAGGGTCTGGAACAGTGTAGGTGTCATTCAAAAAGTGTTTGAAGGGTCTGAGGTGAGAGGTCAGGGCCAAGAAACTGAGTTTGGTCTCGGTCCCTGGCCAGCTGTGTGGGCCCAGACAACTCCCTTCCATCTCCTCACTAGACTCCCTCACAGGGGTGTTTTCAGCACACTAAGTATATAGAAGGGGTTCGGAATCGTCAAATCTCTATAAAGGATTATTAACATTATTGGTCAAATTACAAATCCAGTGTCACTGAAAACTTTCATGAAGACACGGTGGGAGGAAAGGAGTGGGTGGTGAGATGGGGAAAGACACAGGGGAGCTGGGAAGATCAGGACGCCCAGGACCGTGCCCCTCCTTCACAACCTGATCTAGGTTTGGAATGACCTGGAAACTGCCCTCTGTGACTTCAGGCAGAGGCAGCCCCCACTCCCCCAAGCCCCTGGGACTCCCCAGCAACGTCCAGCACAGAAAGCTGGGCTTTGGACTCACGTGACTAGTGTTCATGGTCCAACTCAGCCACTCATTGGCGGGGTGACCTGAGACAAGTTACTTCATCTGTTTGTGGCTTCATTCTCACCCACTAAAATGGGGCTGACGCCAGCTCTCAGGGCTGTTGTGAGGATGGGATGAGGTCAGACTTGTGCACGTGAGACCTGCCACATAGTAAGTGCTCAGTAAGTGTGGGTCCCCGGGAAACCCCGCAGGTTCCTGGCAGAAACATAGGGAAGTGATTCAAGGTATTTGAGGTCATCTGGAGCCTTTGATTAGTACTTGGGGAGAAATCAACTCCCCAGAGCTTTCCTGACCTACGGCTAGAGCTGGAAAGTCGGAGAGTGCAGCTGCAGATGTCCCTCGCAGCCCAACTGCCCCCCCTGCTCCCACTCCTTCCATTTTGCCCAAGGCAGGAACCAGTGCTGCCCCTGAGGGCCTCCGGGGCTATAGACTCAAGGCCCCTGTTCTTCTCCAAGATGAGGGGAGCTGGAGGCAGAGGAGGATCGTTGGAGAAGCAGCCAAGTGTTCTTTGACTCAGAGAAGAGCCTGGGGCCTGAAGGGCCAGCCGGAGGTCCACAGTCTGTCTGCCGAAGCCTCTGCTAGACATTCTGTCTCCTCCACCCCTGGGAATCCAACCATAAGAGGAACTAATCTGGCTCCCCTCTGCACCCCTTGCCCCCAACACAGTTTCCTTCCTGTGCTCTCTGGGGGAAGATGAGCTCTGGGAAGGGAGAGATGAGGCTGCGGGGGCAGCTCAGCTGGGCCCCAACATCTGTATCCTTAACGGTGGCCTCCCCGTTCCTGCTTTGAACTGTGGGGGAATGGGAGAGCCCCGATTCCCCTCAGGAAGCAGTGATATGATTCATTCCCCAGGATAAGCCATGGAAGAATGCGTCCTTTTTTCTATAAAACCCATGTAGGACTGTGGAACTCATTTTTTCACCTTTATAAGGCAAAATGGGAACAGCACATATGTTAACAGAAAACTCCGAAATAACTGTGACTTGAGTGAGATAGAAGTTTATTTACCTTTCACATAAAATCATCATGAATATAAGCAAACCAGGGCTTGTGTGGTGACCCCGAACATTTTTAGAGATCCAGTGTCCTTCCGACTCATCTTCCCAGTCCAAGATGACTGCACAAGCTCCTACCATCATATTTGAATTCTAGGCGAAAACTTGCCAGATAGAAATGCTTCTCTCTTTAAAAAGACTTCCCAGAAGTCAAGCCCAATGCTTCCACTTATCCCCAGTGTCCTAAGAAGACTTGAGGGGCAAAAATTGGCCAGAACTTAGTCATCAGGCCATAGCTCTAAAGAAGGCTGGAAAACGAACTTCCACCTGGATAGCATTGGCCCATCCCGTTGCCTCCCACAGCCACTGCCTGATTCAGACCACTCTCAGCTCCATGATAAGGACAGATCTGGTCTTCTTGCCTCCAGGCCGAACCTTCCAACTACCCTGAGTTGCTTCTACAAAATATACATCTGGCCATTTCACTCTCCTGCTCAAGAACTTGCAGTGGCTCCCCAGAGCCCTTGGAATAAACTATGAACTCTCAACACTGCCTTCCCTTGCACATCTTGCTCAGCTCAAGACACAGTCCCTCTCCTCCCCTGTGCACAGTCAAGCCCCACCAGATTCCTCGATGTCTCTCAAATAATCTGTACTTCACCAAGCTACTCCCATTGACTTTAATGATCCTTTGGCCCTTTGATTCCTGATAAGCTTCCATTCATCCTGTAAGACACTGCATAAGCATTGCCTTCTCTATGCAAAGTCTTTTTTATTTTTTTTAAGATATTTATTTGACAGAGAGGGTTACAGCAAGACAGGGGACACAAGCAGAGGTAGTGGGAGAGGGAGAAGCAGGCTCCCTACCAAGCAGGGAGCCTGATGCGGGGCTCGATCCCAGGACCCCGGGATCATGACCTAAGCCGAAGGCAGACGCTTAATGACTGAGCCACCCAGGTGCCCCTATGCAAAGTCTTTCTTGCCCCTCTGTAGACCTCCTGGGAATTTTCTGGAACATTCTCTCTCACATGCCTGAAAGTCCTCAAGAGGACAAGCCATCTGAGATTTAGAGCTCCTCACCTGCCTGTGACCATAAGTCTGTGGCAGAAGCCTTGTAGGGTTTTGTTTGCACAGATTTGGTATTGTTGAAGACAACATTAAGCCTTTCCTGCTGGACCAGAAACTCCTCAAGGGCCACCATCTTGGTGTCCCAGCCCTGAGCCCAGGGGTTGGCACTGAGGAGGGTTGAGTGCACAGAAACCCACAGAAGATGCAGCCCCTCCCCTCCTTCATCTCTAGCTTGAGTCCTGGTGATTCACTGGCCAGCCCTCGCTCCCTCTGAGATACAGGATGACAACTTGACCGGTAGCTAACACTCCCAGAAATGACATTAAAATGGAACTGACCGAAGCCCTCATAGAGATCCTCACCCTCATCCACGCTGTTCTAATTATGAGATATTTAGTCTGTACCATCTCCCCTGGCCTTTCAACCCACAACAGAGACAGAGTCCTTCCTGACAGAAACAGAAGCTCCCTCTCCACACCCGGGGGTTCTCTGCATCGGGGGTGGGGGGAGGGGTGGGCGGAGGGAGCACCAAGCAAAGACTCTAGGCCCTTTGCCCCCTGCCAGTTCTGGGATGCTGAGCAACTGACTACCTCCCTAAACTCTGCAGTTTTTGGATACTGTTGTAAAGTCGAGGGGTGGGGACAGGTGTTTGGTTGCTGTCTTCCCACAAGTGCTCAGAGAAGTCCTTCAGTGACTACATGGAAAGCATGTGTTATATTTTCATTTCTTTTCCCCCTCTGGTGGAGTCCCTGCAGAAGATTTTTGTCACATTGCCACCTTGAAGACATGGCTGGGGCGTGAAGACCTTCCTCCCCAAGAAGCCCCAGGCTCTGGTTCTAGGGCCCATCTCCCTTCCCTTTCACAGAATCTTCTAGTTTCTGGGGTGAGTGCCTTCCCTGGGGGAAAGGATGACCAGGATTCCCAGGCCAGGGAATATTTTTTTGATTCAGTATTTATTTTGATTCTCCACCCCCATCCAGCATCCTGTTCCCCACTCTATGCTTCCAGAGGGCTTTGCACCTTGATTCTGGTTTTTCAGTTTCGAACTCATAATTATGTGTGATTATCTATGAATGAGGAGCATCTGTCTCCTTACGTGAGTGACAGAGAAGGGGCACAATGGTTGTGGCAGCCCTCTTCTCTCCCACCCTCTCCCTGGATTCCCACTCCACAGAGAAGGAGGTCCCTGAGGTTAGCTCTCCCCCGGAGGGCAGAATAATCTAGGAGCCTTGCCTTCTCCAGGATGGCTTTCCTGCTATCCATGGTGATCACGGTGAGGTCTGCTTGCAACTCGGTGGGGGTAATCTGGCCCGTCTCTTCCTCCTTCCTGCAAGAAATGATCACGGTGGCTGAAGTTCTTAAGCACGTACGGTGTACTGGGCGCCGTGCTATGTGACCGACTGTCACTTTCTCATTTAAATTACACAGTCACTCTGAGTTGGGGCTTGGAAAGCTGAAGAGACTTGCCTAAGGTCACGTAGCTAGTAAGAAGCCGACTTAACCCCCGCGCAACACTGCCTCCTTGGACGGCCTCAGCTGATCCTGGGCCATCCCTCTCCCTCCTGGGGCTCGCCAGCCAGCGGAGGGAATTCACCTCTCTCAGCCTGAGCTTCCTCATCTGAGACGTGGGAAAAACAGTACTTCCCTCAAAGGTGGTTGCGAGATTCCCATGTACTCCGCGTGTCACACGCAGAGCCTGTTGCGCAGGCGGTGTTCCCACCCGCCACCGTCCCTCAGGCGTCCCCAGCGGGGTGGGGGAGGAGAAGGGTGACCCGCCGTCCCCAACCACCCAGCTGTCAGAGGCGGGACAGCCCCGAGCTGTCGGCTCCCTGAGCTCCGTTCCACATCACAGCCGATTAGTTACAAATAGCTTCCTCTCCTCGTGTATCACTTACACAACAGAGAGAAAGGGGTGATTGTTCCTGAGGAGGAAGGTCTCCCAGGCCCCTCTCACCAGGGCAGCTGAGAGATGCAATGGGGGAAAGAGGAGGGGCGGGAGGAGAAGCCGGGCAGAGTCGCAGGAGATAAGGATGCAGAAGGGTCCCCGCAGTTGGGAAGGGACCAGCTGGGCGTCCATCCTGGTGGGCAGCGTGCAGGCAAGGGACCGAGACTTTAGCAAGGCTCCTGAGCTGGGAGGGCAGGAAAGGGAGGCTGCTCTGGCACCCGCTCGGGGGCCTGATTCCTCGACATCGGCTTGCCAAGTGGTCCCGGCGGGGGAGGGGCTGCCCACCGCTCACTGGGTAGCCGGAGCACAGCAGGTGCCTGGCCTCTGGATTTCTCGAGAGCTTTGGACACCACCAGGATCTGAGCAAACGCCCTCCCTCCAAGCAGCCGTGGCTGGCCAGCCCTCCGGCCCCTCTGGTTTCAATAAGGGCCAGTCTGGGACTGGGAAGGAGGCTCAGCGTCAGAGAGGCTGCTGAACACGAGGTGCTGGCTGGGGCCCCAGAGCCTCCCTTTGCCCTTGGTGGTCCTTGACTCTGCTGTCGCCACTAAGCGAGGTCCCTCCATTAAAGTGGAGGGCCAAGCACGCACAGAGGACCCCTTTGTCATCCTCATAGCACAGCTGAGACCAGCTGGCATTTTCACAAAGGGCTTTACTAAATACTAAGGGAGAACAAAAGGGAAATAATTACAGAAAACGCGAAAAACCCAGCCCTGGCTGCCAAGTTCCCAAAGTACAGGTTTCCGATCCTTTGGTGACGACGCGTCGCCCCGAAGGCCTGGGACAAGGCGGCGGGCACCTTGCCTGGCTTCCCTTGTTCTCAGCCTTCGTGGCGGGTGCCATCTTGTTTCCTGCCCCTGGGAACCACTTGGTCACCCGTGGGCTCTACTTTTGTCTCCTTTCCAGCTTGACCCCACCCCAGGCCCCCCACTGGGTTCTGGTCTCTGGCCAGAAGCTTGAGCCTTGTCCCCTGGGGGCTGGCGGGGCTGTGGTGACCAACCCAGGGTGTGATTACATAGTAATGGGAGGTTGTCCTCCCACACTTACCCCTACCAGAGAGGCCCACCCAAGTTGTCCTGAGTTTGGGGTCTAGGAGGGCTACCTCTGAAGACTGAAGGACAATTGGGTAAAGAATGGGCAGACTTGGGACGTTTTCTCTGTGGGGAGAGGAGAGAGTGCTTGGAAGATTGATCCAACTCAACAAACACTTAGCCCTTACTGTGTGCCAGACACCGGACAAGGTGCTGGCAATGCAAGGGTGAACAAGTGTCTGCCTTCTCAGACCTCCAGTCTGAGGAAAGACAGACAAGTAGCTGGCCAGTGATGAGACTCACTGATGAGACTCAGTGATGAGATGGCTAGGTGTTGTGATGGAGAAGCAATTCAAGGTGCTGGGGAAACCTGGATGAGAGGCATCTCACCCAGTGGCGGTCACCAGCAAGGCCCTCGCAGCCTGCCCGGAAGTGCATGGAGAGAAGGAAAGGGGGTCAGTATTAAGGCTGGGGTGGGCCCACAGGAAATCCCAGCCCAAGGGGAGGAGGAGAAAGCAGAGAAGTCCAACCAAGCAGCATCCTGCTGGTGAACTTGGCTAGCTGGTGGCTCTAGCTCATCCAGCCCATAGAGTAGAAAGGCCCTCGGTCCCAGCTGCCTGCTGCTGCTGTCCCTGCCAGCCAGGAAAGGAGACATTCTAGTCCTTGGATACTCTATTTCTCACCCGCCTCTGGCCATACTCAGGTCTGGGGCTCAGGGGCAGGGTCAGAGGGAGCGTGCTTACCCAGGGTCCCAGTCTGGAGACACTGCTCCAGAGACAGATGCTGAATTGTCATCACGGGAATACGAAAAGGTCATAGTTGGGAAATAGTTCAGAGGGTCAAGACCATGAGGAGGCTAGACCAAAATGGGAAAATGAGTCAGGAAGCTGAAAGACAAGAAATTGGGATGGGTTGAGGCAGGTGTTTTAGGCTAAAACTGTGACTAATGCAGGATGTGAGAAGCCAGGTGTTTTGGGGCAGCCTTGGGAGGAGGGTCTGGCCTGGCTGCCTGGCGTCCAGGACTAGGCCCCACAGCTGCTCAGGGTGACTATTGTCATGGCCCAAACAGTATTTCCATGACCTACACCCTTGTGTTGACCTATATTTGCCCAACTCCCTGTGACAGGGTCAGCTCCAGGCCTGGGATGAGGGCTTCTCCCTTCCACACATCAACCTCTCAGAGTCTGTCACTCAGCTCCAGCAAGGGGAAGACTCAGAAAAGTTTCCAGGCATGGACCCTACCTTCAGGGTATTTGCAGTCTGGTTGGCAGAGAGAGCTCATGCTCACTGGAAAGAGCTTGAAGAAAGACCTAGGCTGACCTTCATCTCAACGCTTCGTTAGTACCTAAATGACTAAGAGCAAGTTACTTAAACTCCCTGTACCTCCATCTTCCCATCTTCAAAATGGGTACGACTAAATGGCAAGTGCTCACTAAACATCATTTCTCTCTCTGCAACACCCACAGATGACTGTGATGATAAACGGTCCAATATGGATTTTAGAGCATTGATTCTGATTGTGGATCTACCCAGAAGGCCTTGATGACAGCTGGGACCTGATCGCCTGGATGGTGATTGTGCGACTGTGGGGGATGGGAGGCAGAGGAGGGTGTGCGCATACACAAATTCCTCTGTTTTGCTCCCTGCGGTTAGCAGAAGCATATGATTCTTTATTTTTCTATCTGTCTCATGTCCATGATAGCAAGGACCGTCCTCTGTAACTGGAGTGTTGCTGTATCTCTAATAAGAATCAAAAGTGGAATCAGAAGTCAGGCTATCAGTGAGAGGAGTGTTGTTATCCCCGCTCTGGGTGGAGGAAGTGGGGGCTGTGAGAAGTAGAGGAAGTTACTTTAGGTCGTACATCGGGTGCGGACCGGGCTCGCAGCTCAGGAGAGCAGAGGACAGGATGTGAGCAAGGGTGGGCTTCTATCTAACCCACGGAAATGTTGGGTCTCCTTGCTTATGGCCCCCAGTCCACCACAGCTAATTCATCTCATGACCTAAGAAACCAGGTTTAGAAGCATATGGTCCTCAGGTTAGTGACAGAACAAGCCCACTTGTGGGAACCGCAGGTGTTGGCCAGGTACGGAGCTCACTCCAGAGTGTAGAAAGAGAGGAGACGCCTCAGCCGTCTGTTACCAGCCCCCCTGCGGATAGGAACTTTGAGGGAACCTCTGGCCCTCATGCCCAGCCCGAGGGGCAGTTTCTGCAGCACAGTAGGGCTGAAGCCGCTTGTGTCAAATGAAACCAAGAATGAATACAAGCACGCGCGCATAAACATGTGCTCGCCTCGACACAGTCACGGGCAAACATGCCCAACGTGTGAGTGCTCAAAACCTTCAGTTACAGACGGGCAGATAGAACACAGATATTTAAATACACACACTCAGGCCCAACACACGCCTGTGCCCACATACACAGATCCAAATCCAAAAGAAACACACCTAAACGCATGTACTACACATGCACAGATGTTACAGGCAAACATGCATGATCCAGATGTGCACAGACACGCACCTACTCACCCCCATCCACATGCACAGCAATGTCCAGACCACCCTCCACCGTGACCCCGGGCCCAGGAAGGAGTCTGGCTGCTCCACGAGCCCTAGCATGTTGGAGCTCGACAGAAAGTTCTTTGCAGCCCCCGCTTAGCTGGCCGAAGACTGGCCCCTGGCTCTTGGACCTCCGGGCTTGGCCAGGCAGGGAGGCAGCATCTCTGGCAGGCCCGCGTGGGTGGGCAGGCAGGCAATGGACACAGAGGTCACTGGGGTGAGAGCTGGGGCTGGCCTGGCTTCTCTGCTTCCGGATGGAATGTGAGCAGTAGGGGCTCCCTCCCAGGGCTCCCCTCCCCCCCCCATCTCCCACAGCGCCCAGCAGCCCCAGGCCCAGGCCAATGCCTGACTCCTGCCAGGTTCTTGCAGCCAGGGGCCTGTGCATGGAGGGCAGTGGGGGTGCTCAAGGACTGTGGGAGGGCACGCACAAATGCCCAGAGATGCGCAGTCTTACAAGGGAAGCCAGTCCAAATACTCACCCACACAGAGACACACACACAAAGACACAGGCAGGCATACAAATTCACAGTCCCACTCAAATGCACATCCAGACACACCTGTAAACACATCTAGAGATACAACGGACACACACACACATAATCACACACACACACAATCACACAAACAGAGAGAGATACTGAGAGGCCAGACCCACACACAAGCCTCATTTGAACATACAGCAGACACACACCACGTCTAGACCACAGAGACTCCTGGCACATGTGGAGCTCCACAGTCACACACAAATGCCCATACACGTGGGACACACACAGACCCATAGATGCAGACCCCTGCCAAGTTAGAGCATTTCCTCCTTCTCCTGGGCCCGGGAGGAAATGCTGCACTAGGCCACTCTCCAAACCACATGTGGCAGCCTGTGAAAACTTGCTTCCCCCAGGAAGAAATAGTGCTGGACCCTCAGCCAGGTGCCCACAAGTGGGGTACCCTGCGGTCTGAGTGCTTGGCCAGAAGCATGGTGCCTGGGGTGGAGAGGCAGCTCTGGCGTCCCATGTTTGTGAGTTGTCTCTGTCATTTCCTAAAAAACCCACGGACACACACGCACACGCACACGCACACTCTTCAAGAGTGCATGTGTACGTCCAACATCTACAGGCAGGGGCACTCTGGGAACCTCGGGTTCTTCATCTGTAAGATGGGCTTACTAATCCTTTGACCCTGAGAGCTGTGGGGATGGCAGAGGTGGCATCCGAAAGGGCCAGACCAGACTGCCGCCCTCCTGGGGCTCCGGAGCTGCGGTTTCTTCAGGGGCCGCAAAGTCAGGAGCCCTGGGGCGAACACCGGGTCCACCACCTGGCTGCCCGCACCCACGCAGGCCGAGAGGAGCGCGAGCGCGGCCGCCCTAGGTCACGGGCGCCCGGCGGGGCACCAGGCTCCGAGCGGCCCCGGGGGCAGCTGCGGCCCG